>JAIPRN010001299.1:0-49327 GCA_025469175.1 Geopemphigus sp. TES_GeoC_2020 | reverse complement strand
CATTAATTTCACTACTATTACTCTATCACTTTTCCTTACCACATCCATTACTTTACCTTTCATTTCCTCGTCCACTATTACTCCTACACCATTCCTTTTACAATTCTTGCCAGAGTATATTATTTTAAACCCCTCTCCTGTTTCTCTTGCTTTCACCCCTTTCCACTTTGTTTCCTGCACACAACAAATATCGACATTCCTCCTTTTCAATACTTCTACCAATTTTCTACTTCTATCCGTCAACGTTCCAACATTCCATGTACCTATTCTTACTCTATACCTATTTTTACAAATCAGTGGTGATGTCCCTACACCGTTGACACTACACGCGTTGGGTAAACCCACACATGTGATTGGTGGAACGGCTACCGCGCCTGCTGTCCGGCTGGTATTACACACTATGCCTCGTTTACCTCTATTTCCTCTCACTTGTTGTCCCCGCGCACATCCGAGATGGGACAAACCGCCTACTTGGATTATTAGACCTCCGATCTTGTTTGACTTCATTTTTAAACCGGCTGTCAACCTGACGCAACCTCATTTGTCGCCTATTACGACTGGCTGAGGGGCCGTGGAACTATTCTGTATCGCATTCCACCGGGACTATAGGTTGCTTCAGGGCATAGATCTTAATACTCTTTACTAACCTGAGACGCACACTACGTTACCATCAGGCTACAACCTCGAATAACTAGGGTCTGCGGGTTCGTCAAGCTCATTTCTCTTTGCAGAGTATCCCTGCGGAGTACGCCGAACCGATATGAAATGTAATTAAATTAAATGGCCGGCACGTTCCACCGTCTAATACCGCACATGTGCTCTATCACGGTCCAAAGTCGTTGTACGAGTACGCTGTAATCTAAAGATAATCACCGCGACGACCGATCTTATCTAACGACTATATTGGGAAAAACACCGTACACAATATAATACGCACTAAAAAGTCAGAAAAACATACGTAAATCAAAAAATACTTGTCCTATTTACTCGATCTAAGGCCCGTTCAACAGAGGGTTGAAAGCGCTATCGATACGAAAAAACCGCACGAAAAACTGACAACTTACGCAACCGAAAAATAATATTAATCAGAGCGACGCAGACACACAACCATTCACGACGACGGACCGACTTCAACAATCGAAAAACATAATGTACATGAAATTAATTTTAAATTGATTCATTAATTTGTACATAATTTCCAATATACTTAAGTATTTCAATACAAAAGATGACCAACAACCAAACTATTACAAAGGCACCAACAACGGCCCATATTATTCGCTGTTTTATCAACCTAATATAATGCCTCAGAATTTGTATACAAGTCAAGATCCTAACAACAGATCATTTGTTACATTCCATCAGTAGGTATAAAATAATTTCGTATATTAATGAAATGTGTATAAAAGATTTAACTATGTTCAGTATAATTATCCCATTCCACCGGGACTATAGGTTGCTTCAGGGCACAGATCTTAATACTCCTTACTGACCTGAGACGCATCACTACATTGCTATCAGGCATGAAATGTATATAAAAGATTTAACTATGTTGAGTATAATTATTTGATAGTCGTTATGGCTAGTTACAAATAAAATTTGCTAAAAATGTAGGTTATTATTTAATAAAAATAATAGTTACAATTATCGCAATTTGTATTAAATTACTTATTAAATTAATAGGAACATTTGAATAGACCATATATCGAGTTAAAATCTATAGATATATTTTTATTCGCAAAAACTATAAAAATTCGATTTAGTACTATGATTTATGAAAGTTAATTATTTAAAATTCTTATGTTAACATCTTTTTTTATTTATTAATACAAATTATATTGTTCCAACATAAAGAGGAATTAATAATTGGGAATCCTCCACGATAATGTAAATCACGAGAAATGGCTAACAAATAACACTTTTTAATTCACAACTGTTATTAAATTTTGATAGCATAATTCGTACGTAATAAATAATACGTAGTTAATAACTGTAAAATTATTGATTTAGTGTGTAAGGAGTCACGATAGAGTAGTTCAGCGTTTCCCAACTGGTGTTCCGCGGAACCTAAGGGTTTCGTTAGAAATTTGGGAAAATATAAAAATTATTTTTAGTTTTCTTATCCTATGATAAAATATCAAGGTTCCTATAATAGTTCCCAAAATTTTCAAGCTCCTGCAAGGGTTGACTCTACAGTCTCTAAACACGAACTGGTGATATTGTTCAGATGCAGTAACAGCACATTTATAAGTCGGTAAATAATTATTAAGTTCTAAAGTCCTACTACGTCTTTGTTCTTCTAATCGGTATTCTCGTTGTTCGACATTTTCAATAGCTACACGTTGTGACGCACGCTCTTGTGAAACATCTAAATCATAAGGCCTTTCTGCTCGTATAATGTTATTCAAGTTTTACAAGCATCTTAGTTTAGCAGCATGTGTGGGACGAGCGAAACTTTATTATTATATTATTATTATTATATATTATTCTTATGAAGATTGAAGTCTTGAGAAACTGGACCTGTTTGATTTTCTTCAAGGTGTTCTTGAGACGAACCGCGGCTTCGAGGTGACTCATTTATTAGCGTTTTTTTCATAGATCTTTTAGACACTTTTAAATGAACACGTGAGTTAAATTAATTATCAATAATATAATAATAAATAAATATGAATTAATAATAAACATTACATTTTAAACGATTGAGCGTAAACACTCATTGGTTTAGTGTCACTTAACAACACTTTAAGTGTTGCTATATTACAGTTTGCATGAAAACAATATTACGTAATGTTTTTATTGTCATGGTGATAATAATAATATTTTATAATATTTTATTACATAATACGTTTTTCGTTGTTTAAGAACATGGATAAAATGACGTTTTCTACAAATGAAATCTAGCTAGATTGATTTATCACCCTCGAAACACCCTGCATACTAAATTTCATGAAAATTGTTGGAGCTGTTTCAGAAATCCAGATTATATATATATATATACTCAGGCATCTAATGTCAATAATATAGAAGCAATATTGGTAAAAGCCATACATTTTACTTTGTATCATTTTCCAGTCAGCGTGTAGTATAAAGTTCTATATATGAATGTCTTCTTAGTACCCCCGGACCATCGATGAAGAAGCATTTCGTTTCAGAAGCTGTATTATTTACAGCTTGAGAAATAGAATTAACGACTTCAATCTGTTTTCCTTTTAGTAATAGTACATTTGCTCTCTTAATACTGCTGATTCATTCGTGTCCAAATTCTCTTGATTATTTTTAAGATCGTAATTATCGATGTCCTCAAAACCAAAAGTTTGTACCCAATATTGGAAATTTCGACCTTCTGTTGCTTCAGTGTTTAATTTTTTAGCAATAATTCTGCAACTGCGATTAATCCCATTTTCTATTAACTGTCCATTTTGCTTGGCTGCATGTATAAAACTTCCGACAAATTTTCTTTAAATATTTCCCACAAACGCTTTGGATTTTCAGGAGATACGTGCAATACAACATCAAAAAATATAGATATAAAAATTGAAACTCTGAAACTTATTAATATTTAACAAAAATCCATTGCAGTAATGAAAATTTTAAGAAAATTTTACTTTTTTAGTTTAAAGTCTATTTGTAACACTACTCAAACACTATTTTAACAAATGAACCTTAGTAAAACTTAAATATCCACACAAAATATAAATGCATTATTTAAGTATCTGGGAGAATAAAAATAATAAATTATGACTGAAACAGTGAAAACAGTGCCATACTACAATCTAACAGCTCAGCATATCAATAAGGCACATTATCTTCTGTAAATTCAATAGCTTGCCACCACTCATAGTGACATTGTTCTAAAAAATTAGAAAATTGTTATTCATTGCCAATAAATCTTAAGCAAGAAGATATGTAATCTTAAATTGGGAATAGTAACTATGCTTTATAGGTGGTTAATACAAAATCTATGCCTTCAGCCAACCAATAAACGCTACAAATAATACATAAAAATATGAAAATAAAAAAATTAAGACAAGTTAATTATAGTTAATAATAAATTTCAACTAAGATACAAATTATCAATTATAATCAAATTTGAAATTACCTCAATATTAAATGCGTGTAAAATTGTATATAGTTCGTTCGTTTTAAATAAAAACCATTTTACAAGAATTTACTTTATAAGATACATATTAAATGTATTAGGGCTGAAAATTTAGGTATCAAAAAAAAACAAATATTACAAACCATTCATTTACAGCAATGAAAATGTGTAGAATTATAAAGATGTTTCAAATTTCACATTTAATTTCAAATATTTTATACATAACACAACTCCTAACTAAATATATATATATATCGTAAATTAATTTAGAAACACTCAATACTGATTAATAGGAATAACAAATATTAATACAATTAAATTAATATTCCCAACAAATATTAATATAAGAATTATCTAAATTTTACTAGAAACAAAGATTTATGATTAAATATATTGATAAGAATGATAAGAGATATAATACATATTTAAAATTGAAAAAATTTTTTTCATTGTAATTTCACTTTTTTAATATCAACATTATCATTGTAATACTACTCATATTTATTTACAAAAAATAAAGTTTTGTAACACTAGATATTGCAAACAAATAGTTACTGTAGGACATACAAATGTTCGATAACAAATTTTGAATTATACATATACCAGTTATAGAAAAAATTGGATATAGTACATTTGATTTAAATTTGAAGCCTTACAAGAATTTTGTTTCTTTTACTAGAAGAATGCAGTATTCAAACAGAGATAGAACAAATAGAAAGTCTGAAACTTATTCATATATAACAAAAAACCATAGCAGTGATGAAGTAATGGATGAAATTCACTTTTTAAGTTTCAACATCTATTTGTAAGACTACCAAACACTATTATAACAAATGAACCTTAAATATCCATACAAAATGTTAAAGCATTACTTGAGTATTTGGGAGAATAAAAATAATTAATTCATAATAATTAAAACAGCGAAAACAGTGTCGTGCCACAATCCAACAACTCAGTAGGCCAAGTTTTCTTCTGATAATTGAAGTACTTGCTCAGTCACATTTCCCTAAAAAAAAGAGAATCGTTATTTATTGTCAACAAATCTTAAGCAATAAGATAAGCAACCTCAAACTGATAGTAGTATGTACGCGTTATAAGTGGTAAATACAGTCTTTACTTTACCTTTGACGAAACAATTAAAGCTACACAAAGCAAATTTTATGTGATCTTTCATTAATTGTGTATTGACATTTTTAGTGTGTAAGCAAGCAATGATTAGATGGCTTAGTTATGTCGATGAGTCTATTGCGTTTCGATGATACGGCTGTCTCATTATTGTTATAACAGGTTGTTAATATTGCCATTATTTTATATTTATTTCATGCATTAGTAAAAAGTGTCGTCGAATGAAATGATAATCGTTTATTAATATTTAAATACCGTACATTTTATTTATTTTTAACATCAGAAGTGGGATTAAGAACTGTAAACTTACTTACGTTGTGTAGCATTTAGGTCAGTGAAGAAGTTTACTGTCCTATAAAGTCTACATAATCAAACAAGAGGATATAGAAAACTGGGAAATAATTTGAATTGAAAAACTTGAAAAATGATGTATACGAAGAATATTATTTCATATTTGTATCTATACCTATTGCACTGAGAGAGCACAAGTTGGCCACACATTCATATGAAATCATTCCGTGGCTTCAAAGTCTAATTTTTCCACCAAGTGGACTGTCGTACACCGTACATCGTCTGTTATCGAACTTTGCCAGACGATGCGACGGTCAACGATGTGAACCGATCATCCGACGGTGAAAGGTGCGCCGACTACTACGAGTTTTTGTCGCCGTTGACTTGCACTATCTCAGCCCAATAGGTATAGTGCTTCTGGGATTCCCAGCAAGACTGATATTGATGATAACGTTGACTTGTTTTTGTTGTTTTGTTTACATTTATTAAGTGTCAATAAACTAGAAGATGTATGTTCGTTCAAACATTTTTTTTAAAACAGCATTTTTCTTCGTCTATATCACGTAAAGAAAAATTGTTAATTTGAAAATTATTTATGGCTGCAAATAACAATCCAAGAAATGTCTTACATTCTTAGTTTTGTCACAGGTTAAGAGAAGTCAGATATCTTGGGTGACTTGTAACTGCTATCTACATAACCTGATTGAATAAGTATTGTTTTAACTATTTGTCCTCAAGTGGATTACGTAAGAAAATGACATAAGCATGTTGATAAAGTAAAATAATTTTTATGGTCTGATTTGTGAATAATTTTGTAGGTAGATTCCTTGTCAACAATTTGAAACGTTGGACCGAGAACTGATTGCCCTTGGTATGTAATTGGAAAAATTTCAAATTCAATTTCTTTAAAGCTTTTCCAGCTATGAGTATCTTGAGTCAGCTTTTGGACAATGCTGCAAGCTGTAACTCTAATTCCGTTAATACTTATGAACTTAAGAATGTACACAAAAGGATGGTATTTGAAAAATTTAAGAGCATCTTGATCAGATAAGGGCTTAAAAAAGTTGTTCACAAGAATGTGAATGTTAAGATCTACAACATTCGTGTAAGCACACACTGTTTTTTGATCTCAAAGTTTCTGTCATTTTTATACTCATTTGAAAAAAGAAACTCAGTGCTCCAGATATCGAATCATTTAGTATCCAAAAGAAAATTAAAACTGAATTAATTTGATTACGGTTTAACATTTGTTTGTTCAACAATAATTATTTCTTAAAAAATGTTATGCCTTATTGAGTTTTGCTAAACTTAATTTATTATAAATATGAGTAGTATTAATATTACAATGTTCTCATTAAAGAAGTGATAATAAGTATTCTATTTCCAAAGTATTTATTGTACTTTTAATCACTTTAAAATTAAATTAAATAGCTTCATGTAAATGTTGATGGGTGTAAAAAGATTTTATTTAGTGGTAAAAAAATGTAAACAACGCTGGTTTACCCGTCAGCGATAGATACAATTTGAAATTTATGGTATTTTAAATATTTAAATTTATGTATTTTTATTGACAAAAATAAATACATAATAAAAGAAAAATGAACGTTGGAATTTGTGATTATATTATTAATTATATATATTAATAAGTAGTGTTAATTTTCTTAGCTTTATATAAGACAGTAAGATTATTTAAACTTAGTATATTTTTGACAAAACGTTAATCGTTAGTGTTTAAAATATTTTCTATTTACTTTACATTTAAAAATTATTGTAAATATCTCATAATTGTTAAAAACAAAATATATTTAAATAATATTTTACAAGCTTTTAGTTAACGTATTCGATAGCACTTATTATCATACGTAACAACAGTAAAATGATTAAATGAACATTACAATATTTGGGTATAAAGGTATATTCAACTACCTTTCCCCATACAATTAAGATAATTTTAATTTGTGCTGCTTTATCTATTACAGTATTTTTAATGTACTCCACTACATATTTAATATTTTAGTTTCCACTAATGTTTATCCATAATTAGTTATTCTGCTTTGGAAGTATAAAGAAAGTGAAATTTATGTCTAAAATTAAAGTAATAAAATAAATTATAACATAAACGAAATAATATTTTTTGTTTTAATTATATTAATTATCATTGTTATTCACCAATGTCAATATCATAGAATTTAAATATTGAATAGCAGTTAACAAACGCTTAAGTATCAAAAAATCTTTCAAATAATTGCTAAAGGAAATATAATAATTAATTTAGAATTATTCAAAAATGAGATACATAAATTTTTTTATATAATTCATTCACTGTAAAAAACCATTTTCCAAGAATTAACATATTACCATACAAATAAAAAGAATTATGGTTGGAAATTTATCGTTTTTACATTATAGCATTTTACAGTGTCAATAAACTAGAAGATGTAAGTGGTTTCAACTATTTTTAAAAGCTATATACTTTTCTTCATCTATAACGCATAAAAAAAAAAATAGCGAATTAGAAAATTATTTATGGCTGCAAATAACAATCCGAGAAATGTCTAACAATCCTATTTCTGTTGCAGGTTCAGATAAATTGAATATCTTGAGTGAATTTATTATAACTGTGAGCAACGTAAACTGACTGACCAAATATGATTTCTAACTATTTCACTTCAAGTGGACTACGAAAGAAAATACACGAGAAAAAAACACGAGCACGTTGATAAAGTAAAAGAAGAATTACGTGAATACTTAGAAAATCAACATGCACAAAAAGAAGGTATTTGAAAAATTAAAAAGCATCTTGATTAGATAAGGACCTGGTAAAGTTGTTTACAAAAATGTGAATGCTAAGATCTACAATGTTTCCGTGAACAGAGGCTGTTAATCAATTTCGAAGTTTCAGTCATTTTTATCCTCTTTCAAAAGATTGAAACACAATGCTCCAGATATCGAATCATTTAGTATCCAAAAGATAATTAAAACTGAATTAATTTGATTACTGTTGAACATTTGTTTATTCTATAGCGACTATTTGTTATAATTATGAATAGTATTACAATTACATAGTTCATATTAAAAAAAGGAAATTACAATAAAACAGTTTTTTTTAATTAAAATAATTCTAAATTTGATTATAATTGTCAATTTGTATCTTAGACAGTTGAAAGTGAATTGTTTACAACATCTGGTATTATATATTTATATTAATTTTTTTATTTTCATATTTATAAACATACGCTGTATTGTTTTTATTTTGATGAATATATAAATTTTGTATTTACCACTGTTAACGGGTACTTATTATTCACAATTTAAGGTTGTGTGTCTAGTAGATTAAAATTTGTTGGTAATGGATAACAATTTTTTTGTTTTATAGAATCATACGACTAATTTGTAGCAGGCTTTTAAATTAACAGAAGAAAATGTGCCATAATGATATGCTGCCGCCCTATTGGATTGTTGTATGACACTGTTTTTGTTGTTTCGATCGTAATTTATTATTTTTATTCTCCCAGATAACCAAGTAATGGTTTAATATTTTATACGGATATTTAAGTTTCACTAAGGGTCATTTGTTACAATTGTGTTTGGGTAGTGTTACAAATAAGTTTTAAAGAAAAAAAAGAATTTCATCAATTCGAAAAAAATAAATTATGTAACGACTTGTTCACGGATTTCTCTATTACATAATTTATTAAGTTAACAGCGCATTAAATTAATAAGTTAAAATAGTAGGTTCATATTTATGAAGAAGAAGGATGAAATGACAGAGAAGCCAGTTGAAGAACAAAATATTGAATAATTACTTTTCGCTATAGGAATACATAGCAATACAGATACAGAAATTAATTGAAAGTATATGGGTTAATGAACAGATTCCTAAAGACTGGAACACAGCGATCATCTGCCCAATCTTTAAAAAGGGAAAGATATCTAAAGTTGAAAATTATCGAGGTATTTCACTGTTAGACACAAGTTATAAGGTGCTATCCCTTTCAGTACTAAAACGATTAGAAATATACGCTAAACACATAATTGGGGAATACCAGTGTAGATTTATAAGAGGGAAGTCAACAACAGACCAGATCTTTACTATTCAGCAAATAATGGAGAAGTACTACGAATATGATAAGGACCTGTTCATGATTTTTGTAGACTTCAAACAAGCTTATGTAAGTATCAACAGACAACAACTATGGACAGCTTTAAGAAATTTCGAAATTCCAGAAAAACTAGTCAGGTTGATAGAAATATGCAATTCAAACATATTTCAAAGTTTAGTACCAAGAGGAACTGACACTACAATTTGAAGTTCAATCAGGATTAAAGCAGGGCGATGCAATGTCTCCTATACTATTTAATTTGGCACTTGAAAAAGTTATTAGAGATATATCAGTGAGCCACGAAATGGAGCTGAACGGCAAAAATGTAATGCTAGCGTATGCTGATGACATTGTTATATTAGGAGATACAGAAAATGATGTAGTTTAGGCCACAGAGAAATTAATAAAATCCAGTCATAGAATGAACCTAAATATCAATGAAGAAAAAACCAAGTACCTAATAATGACTAGACGTCCAGTAAATAAAACGGCTCTAAAAGTGGGCCCTTACTCCTTTGAACAAGTGGATGAGTTTAAATACCTAGGAGTCGATATAAACACAAAAAATAATATGCATAATGAGATCCAATTGAGAATAAATAGTGCAAATAAAGCGTTTTATGCCATGAATAAGATGCTAAGCTCTAAACTTTTGTCCAAAGGTACGAAAGAGAAACTGTAAATTTCTTTTCTACGTCTGATAGTAATGTACGCATGTGAGACATGGTCTACGACACAGGGAGACGAAGAAAAATTACTTATCTTCGAAAGGAAAATCCACGGACCGTTTCGACTTCAAAATGGTGAATACGAGAGAAGAAAAAATAAAGATCTGGAAATGTTATTTAACAAGCCGAATATAGGACTATTCTTAAAGGCAAAACGCTTGGAGTGGGCTGGTCACGTTTGGCGAGCTGACGAAAATATTATAAAAAATGTCTTAATCAAAAATCCAACAAAAACGCGACCAAGAGGAAGACCTCGCCAGAGATGGTTAGACAGGGTAAAGAAGGATATTTTCCATATCGACAACTCAAAACGATTGGATGACACAATAGACCGGGATGGATGGAGAAACTTGGTGGAAGCATGCAAACGACCTTAAAGGCCTATATGGCATAAAATTAAAAAAAAATAGGAATAGATAAGATATATGTATTATAGTATTTTACAAATATTTTTTAGATAAAAGTAATTACAGAAAATTGACTAAATATCTCAAAATATTTATGTATAGCAATTTGCCAACTGATATCTATAATATACAGCGTTATTAATATTGACAAGTAAAAAATATTTTTGATATTTCTAAAGAAAAAGAATATTATCTCGTTGAATTAACGAATTATTTTATTATTTAATAATTATTCTACCAACGAATATAAAACAGTTTAGGCGTATATTTTTTTGTATTAATATATATATATTCAATGAAACGTTAGATAATATAAATATTTTTAGGTTTATTATGATTAATGAAATATGAAAGTTATTTTATACGTATGAAAATAGTTAATTCTCCCAGTATATTACTCACAACAAAATGTAGGTTAATACGGCATTTACTTCCTTGGCAAACAATTCGAACTACCATTACCGTGGTTCAATCGTTTACTCACATGATAAATGATAAATTCTTTTAATCCAGTAATTAATGTAACCCTGTCGTTATCTAATCTGGATTTTCCGCTAAAATTCAGTACATTTTAAGTTTGAAATTTGTGTGTAGTTGATTAGCCGATCGTCACCAAATGGCCAAGAACATTGAACTACTGTTAAAGGGAACGAACAAGGTACGTTGATGTGTTTACCTATATATATTTGCCCGTAAATTCAATTTTATTTTTCGTTCCCCCGATTACGGGTATATAGTAATTTAGATAAAAATTATTAACGACCAAAAAATGTATTCCGACCGCACAAACGAACCCTCCTCTTTCTAATTATTTGGCCTATCGTCGCCACACTTTATTTTAACACGTATAATTTGTCTTTCCTATTGTATATTTGGAATTAGTAAACACAAAACACCACTTCCTTCGACATTTAGACAAAATAACACAGAAACAAATAACAAGGAATATAAAATGTTGATTTAAATAATTCGTCCGAGTAATAAACTAATTTAATCAATATATTATTTTAAGTTTGTTTATAACTATTACACATTTTAGTAGTGAATGACCCTAGTGTATGCTTGCAGAATGGAATTTATAACATCATGCTTGCGTATCTAAACGTTTTCTTCCAGTAATTGTTTTTAAGTTATTTTTAAGTTTTTTTGCGCATACATCGTTATTAACAAATTTGCTTAATAATATAGAAGTACATAATTACTTTCTTATTTTTTTATATATTTTGCCCGATTTAGGTACAAATTATTGGACACTAAACAAAGTAATCTCTTATAATTTTCCGCAACTTTTTCCCAAAAATTATTTATTTTTTTACTGTTTGTATTTCGTTATTATATTAATAATATAAATACTACCAAATTATCGTGGAGGACTTTTAATATAATATATTTTATATCTGTCTTTCCGTGTTCTATGAAACAAATACGTTTATTTTATTATAGCTGTTGCAAACGTCGTTCGGCACACTCTTATCTGTTATTCATGTTTTTTGGCCTGCGATACAAAAAAAATGCAATTTTCTTCGCTAAACAATATCATATAGAAACAATGAATACTAATACATAATAATAATATCGCATTAAAGTAGGTTGGTGTGTATAACACATATGATGAATTATTGCTGAAAGGAAACGAGGTTAGAAATAGAGAAAAATCATATTAATCAGATGCGTCCTGATGAAAGTATTATCGATTAATAATTTTTTTTAACGTTAGATATTTTTTCATCTTAAACTTAATTTCTATATTAAGCAGTGAAGGACTTATAATAAAAATGTTTTTCGTTATTTATTATATATTTGAGTAAAATTAAAATGTAATCTTAATATATATGAATTACGTGTCACAGTGTGTCGGCGATGGATTCCTAAACTACTTAACCGATTTTAACCAAAATAGCGCACCGTGTGCAGGTTGATCTAACTTGAAAGATAGGATACCTTAGTGTTTACTTTATAGTCGCAATATTATTTTATTGCAAATTAAAGCACTATAGTCACTATTACTACTAGCCACTATTATTTATTAGCTATTTATTATTGTCTGGATTGAGTAAGTATTCAATAGATGGCGCTGTGTTAAAAGTACAGACGTTTGATATTAGCTACAATTTAATAACATAACGAATATGAATATGAAAACGACGAAATTACACGATACCAAATGGGAAGATACATCAGCAGCAACGAAGCTATTTGGCATATTCTTAGCTTTTCCATACACGAAAGAGACCCTGCTGTCCAGCATTTAGCAATACATCTTGAAAACGTTCAACGTGTATACTTCACTGAAGAAAATGTTCCTGGACCAACGTCTTTTGAATTTCTGCGAATAGTCAACGGCCGAGTATTCAATACATACCAAGATGCATGTCGTGAATTGCAATTGCTAGAAGACGATAACCATTGGGACGCTTGCTGATGCTGCGTTGACATCAACGACCAATAACATTCGTCAGCTACTTGCCATTATTTTGACGACATGTTATCCATCACAAGCACACACTTTGTGGGAAAAATATAAAAATTGTATGACAGAAGACATATTGCACCGAATTAGATGAACAGATCAATGCCCAAATATAGATTATATGCCAGAAATGTATAACGAAGCGTTATTGTTGATCGAGGATTTATGTGTTTTGATTTATATTTACCACTATCTCATTATGGTATGCCATCACTTAATCGCCCAGCCACCGACTTAGTCAATACCGATTTACAACGTGAAAAACAATATGACCATCGTAATTTAGCGTGTAACTAAATTTCATTTATCGTGAACAGTGAGCCATTACTGACAGCAGAACAAAAAATTATTTATGATCGGATTATGTTGGCTGTTGCTGCTGAACAAGGTGGTTTTTTTTTCTTGGATGCACCAGGTGGAACCGATAAGACTTCTCTAATATCGTTGATTCTTGCTAAAATACGATTACAACATAAAATCGCATTGGAAGTCGCATCGTCTGGCATTGCGGCTACTTTGCTAGATGGTGGGCGAACGGCTCATTCAACATTTAAGCTGCCATTGGACATTCATAATAAGCCAAACACATTATCTAATATAAAAAAGAATAGTGGAATAGCTACAGTGTTGCGAAAGAGTTCAATCATAGTTTGGGATGAGTGCACAATAGCCCACAAATATTCACTCGAAGCATTGCATAGAACTATGCAAGATTTAAAAGGCAATGATAAACTTTTCGGTGGTGCTATCTTGCTATTGTCTGGTGATTTCCGACAGACCTTACCGGTTATACCTCGCTCTACGTTCGCGGATGAGATTAATGCATGTTTGAAATAAATTACAAATGGCATCTATGTAAAAAAGTTTGGTGGTGTCCATATGACTGATGTTCTTCCAACTTTCTCCGTTAATAGTTTATTACCATGTAATATAACAAAAACTTAAGCCACAGCAACGCGTGGCCGGATCTCCTAATATATATATATATATATATTTATTTATTTGAGCGCCTGTGAGGCAGTCGTAGTGAAAGGTTGTCTCTGCGTCGTTCCCTCTAATATTATTTTTCGTGTTCGTAAAAGTTGTTGGGTTTTTTGTGTTGTTTTTTTCGTATCGATAACGTTTTAAGCCCTGTGTTGAACAGCCCTTGGGTCGAGTAAATCGGACAAGTATTTTTTGATATACGTGCGTTTTTCTGACTTTGTTAGTGTGTATTTATACTGTATACCAGTGTTTTTCAATATAGTCGTTAGATAAGATGCCCATTAAATTATACGATCGCGTAGCGGTCGCCACAGTGTTTATCGGTAGATTACGGACATACCCGTACAACAATCTTGAGAAGTGGTCGAGCGGGCGTGCGGTATTAAACGACGGCACGTGTTGGCCATTAAATTTATTTACTTGGGATATACGGCTCGGCGTACCCCTGTGGAAGGTAATCAGAATACTTTCACTGCTTCTCGGCCGGTCGTAAAAGACGACTAAAAAGTTTACGTTAGGTCGACAGACGGTGTAAAATTGTGTCAAAGTATAAGAGGTTCTACACAAAACTTGTGACCTAATCTGGTCCGAAGTACTGCCTTCAGGCATTCCGGGCCAGTGAGGGTATTGAAGATACCGTATAAAAAAAAGGCGGACCTAACCTAACCTCCACAGTTATTGATCACAGATTGATTACCTTATGTGAATGAAAGAGTGTAAAGCGGGTAAAGGATTGTAAAGTAATCCTTGGCGAGGGGGTAATAACACAGCATAAACTATTGGTAATAGTGTTGTGGTGTAGTGGGAAAAGGGTGTACAAAGGAAAAAAGAACACAGAAAGGGAGCCTAGGATTCGACGGTGGAAATTAATAGGAAACAAATAAATGGAGTTTGTCAAGAAGGCGAAGGAAAAGGTGATGTGGAAGATTGAGGGGAATATAAATAATGTATGGAATATGATGGCTACTTGTGTAAAGGACACAGCTAAGGAAATTTTCGGGGTTAGCAGAAGTAGTATGCCTGAAAATAAAGAAACATGGTGATGGGATGAGGAAATGCAAAGGATTATTGGGAGTAAGTAAAAGCAATTTAAGGTGTGTCAAAAAAGCGAAGGAGGGAAGATTGGGGAGAAAATAAAAGTTTGGGAAATAAAGCAAATAAGGCAGTACGCAAAGCAAAATTTAAGAAGTATGAGGAATTGTATGATAGGTTGGAAACAAATGAAGGTGAAAAAGAAGTTTACAGATTGGCTAAGGTTAGAGAGACGGTCCAAGGATGTTCGATAGGTATGGTGAAGGACGAAGGTGACAGACCTCAAATATATGAGATAAAAAGGGGGAGGTGATGATAATATTTATTTATTTATTTTTTATATTTATATACGGCTTTTTTTATTTTATTTTAGACATTTGAAATGATATCAAAGTCGACCAAAAATGTAGAACTTGATATTAATGATCAAGATACTGTAAAAATAGTAGAAACTGATGTTCAAAAAGAAAAGTCATTACCTATTATCTTTACAAGTAGAGAAGGTAATTTCAAACTTTGTTATATATAAATACAGAAAGATCTTATACTTGCATGTTTTGTCGTGAAGCGTAATATAGCAAAATAACGTAAAGTGAATTTAAACAATAGCATTTAAGATGTATTTAGATTTTAATCCCATAAATTCACCCTAAATGCCACAGTTTAAGATTTGCCTATAAGAGTTACTATGTTGATTATTAGGTAAGACGAAAATGTTAATAAATTAACATAATTCTATTATCTATCTGTTTAATTTATTACTCCTCAAATGTTTAAAATTATGATAATAATTTATATATTTCATATATAAGTATGATAGGTATATTAATATATAAACATTGAAGTTTATAACATAATTTAAGTCTATATCTATATATAAAAATAAAATGTTCTACCCATTTTAGTTATTTTGAAATATTTGTAACACTGTTGCTATGAATTTTTATAAAAAGTGGTTTTTAAATTTTGTATTTAGTAAAAGTATTAATAATTTCGTTAAAATATGTCGTATATTATATATTTCATTAACTATTAATCTATATAACATTTATATAAAATTTAATATGTTTGTTAGTAATAAGATTTTTAATATTTCAATATACAATTATTTCCAATTTTGTTGGTTTTTTTTCTAACTAATTAATAATTTGTTCTTTAATCAAAAGGTATATTGACAACATGGCCAATTTATTCAATTCATCCTTAAACAAAAATATATTTTTTAACTCTAAAATTAAAATTTAACAAAATATTTATATCTTTCATTGTATTTCTTTAATGTTTTCACTATAATTGGAAAACATGCTTTTTGGAAATACTGTTGTTAATAGCAACGTATATACATTTTTTGATAATATAAGTTTCAATTCCACATATTTAGGTCACTAATAGCACTGGACCTAGTAATTGAAAAAAAATATATATACATATATATATATAAAGATAAAATATACAAGATTATTAATATTAATAAATAGTTAATATATTTATTAAGTTAAGTTAAGTATAAATAATTTTTACTATCTGTGTAAAATTTAATTGTTTAAGAATCCTTAAAAATATTATGATGCTCCATGAATCTATGTTTTTCTTTATAAAATATTCAATCTAAGAAATCAGAAATTTTAATAAAATAATCTGATTTTTCTGTTAAAATTAATATATTAGCAACCTAGACTTGTTTTTGTTTAATTGTCTTATAAATATTTCTTAATTTAACATGTTTATCAATTTTCTAAAAAAGTATTCAGTAATAAGTGTTACACTATATATTACGAGAAAAAATTAATTATTTGCTCGAGGATCGTTTAATATATTTTAAATTCAATTTTTATATTACTTTTTAATTATTCGAGATCATTCATATTAACTCTTGTCGATTATAAAGTCAATTATTTCTTTTAGGACAATTTCAGATTTTTACTTTATCATTGCTTACACAAAGGCAATTCATATTAAATTAATATCTATGATCAAACATTTATATTTTAGTAACTACATTTTGTAATATAGAACTTATAATTAGTGTATTTAATTTACTTTAATTACATGTAGTGATATAAGAAGTCCATTGAATTATTTAACATAATGGCATTGATTACCTTTATTTTCATATGAGACTACAACAACATAAGAAAATAGCTCAACATAATCGTGAATGGTATCATATCTTTAGATCCATCTAGTAGCGAATAATTCTATTAGCGATTTAGCTTTTGATTTCAAATTATCATTATCAATCGCTTTACAAAGTACATTATTCCGTTTTGGTGTATTTATAAAATAATGCCTTTTTCGCCAATTCCAAGTCATTTTGTGGTGGGTTACATATCACATGGATTTTATTATTTTTAATGCATAAAAGTGCTGCAAAATGCACTTGTAAGACTTGGATATTTAATTTGTGTGATAGATTTAACTTTTAGAATTTTTCAGGCATATTTGATGTCTTAGTCGAACAAAGTTATAATTTACTTCAATTAAATTTAAACCTAGAATAAAAAAATATATAGCGAAATTTATTTAGTTCAAAAATTAGTATATTTATATAATAATAATTGCAATTATTATTAATTGTTAATTACCTTTAAGAATTTCTAGTACTAAATCATTAACTCTTCTTAAACAATTGTTTTCCATACATCAAATAAATCCTCCATTGTTTAATATATAATTTTTAGTTATATTTTAGAATCTTCCACTTGTGTAAGTTTTTCCGATACCAAAACATCAGCCAATATTAAGAAACCTTTAAACGCATTCATTATTTTAACTAAATTTTCCAATAATATGACATCATAATTATTAATTTTTTTAAAAAAAAAAGAATTACGTAACAAAAGTTTTAATTTCATAATTAATTATAAACTAACTTTAAAGTTAATCCATTCAAAATCTCTATGATTTGTAGAGGTTACTTGTTTACATAGATTTTACATTTTACAATAGGTGGAAGTATTTTTCTGTTGATTGCAGTTTGTTTTAATTTATAAAATATTTATACTACATTATAAATTTAAAAACAATAATTAGTAAGTATTTTATATTAAACGTTACCTATCATCCAAATAATTTACAATTTTTGTTTGTTTTTTAGAATAAACATTTTAACAATTTTCAGCTTTGAATATAACATAAATATCTGTTATTATAAATAGTGATAAATTGACAATTATTATAAAATTAAATGACTTAGTAAAATTACATGCTTATTTTTTTTCAAATGTTAAAAACTTCGGATAAAAGAAATTTGAATTTCTGATTTTCTGCACTACCGTTTTTGCAAACATCCCATAAAATTTCCACAATAAAACTTTGGTTACTTAAGAATATAATAAAAAACTTAATTGTAGTTAATCAATGACGCTTAAAACTTAATTTTTTTTAAACTTGTTTTATTTTAGTATATAAAAAAAACAAACAACAGATAAATTCTATGAGTTAACAAGAATCTAAAAATATTTTATTATAAATTTCACAATCTTATTCAATAATGTTGTACAATAATTTTATATAAAATACATAGATGAATTAATAATTAACGAAGTATTTTTTATTATTAGTCAAACTACGATTAATGCTCACAAACATATCAACATATTTAACGTAGAAAACAACCTCGGTAAAAGTTGTTTTAGTTTAATTTTTATAAAAATATAATTATTATATATAACTTTTTATATTTATTTATTTCTTCCCTATGTACAGTAGAAATGGGATTTTTCATTCCAGGATTCTTTTTCCTGGCCTTATTCTCCCAGCTATTTGGGTTCGGCTACTTTGGTCCTCAACCTCCACTTGACTCGATCTCCCACATTCACGCACACACCTGCAGTCCTCATATAATATTCAATCCTGTTTAACCACTTCTTCTTTAGTCTTCTCCTTCCTTTTCTTCATTCCACTCTTAATTCCATAACTGTTACTGTTTTATTTTGATGTTTTTTGAGTTATTATACTATGTTTCCTCTTACATATACATTTCTTATCCTATCTTCTTTTATCAACCCATTCATCCATCTAGCATTCTCATCTCGGCTAGGCTCATCTCTGCTCTATTTTCTAGTCCACCGCCTAGCACTCTGAATTATACAACATAGTTGGTTTTACAACATTCTTATAGAACTTATTTTTCGGCTTCATTGGAATCTCAAAAAACTTCAGACTCTTCTCTCCACTTGATCCATCCAGACCTTATTCTATATTTCACATCCTCGTTAAAAACCATCGTTTTTTTATACAAAGTACCCTACTTGATAAAACTTCCAACCTCCTTTATCTCGTCCTTATCTATTGTCATTCCGTTTCTCGTTTCATCTATTTGTTATTTTTCTTCAAACTTTTACTCTATATACTCTGTGTTATTTCTATTAATTCTTCATCCCTTCTCTTCCAGAGCTAATCTCCACACGTCGAGTCTTTGATCAACTTCTTCTTTACTTTCTCCTTCCGACAAAATATCATCCGCATACAACATACACCATGGTATCTCTCCCTGTATCTCCTTTGTAACTACATCCATTGCTACCGGGAACAGACAAGGGCTTAAAACCGACCTCTGGTGTACACCTACTCTTATCTTAAAACCTTCTGTTTCTCCACATACACTTTTAACATTTTATCCCATATTCTAATAAATGTCATTTCTGTTATATTTTAAAATTCAATTTATATAAAAATGTTATAAATAATATTCAAATATAATTAATCTTTTTCATATTTAATTGATACTAGTAAAATATATTGTAATATAAAAAAATATTACACACCCACATACCACAGTACAACACCAAAAGGAAGTATTAATGAAAGTGTATTAGGGAATGTTAATTATTTTTAAAATAAGAAACTCACATTAAATATATCAAAATTTAAGAAGTTGATTCGTCATATTAAAGATAATAAATATTTTCATGCATTTACAGGCATAATATTGTACGGTATTCTATCTTAAATAATATAATAGTTCTTGGTAAAATGTATGTGAACGTTTTAAAATGTATTACAATTGATATACACTGTTTTAATAAAAAAAATACATAAATTTAATTACAATTCCAAACAATTTTTTTAATTGTAATAACACCCACATAAATCATTTGTACTTCAATTTGTTTACACTTAAGGAAGTGTGAATCTAATTTTATAATTTTTATTTTCACGTTGTAATAATGTGATGCAATGCTATGAAAAAAATAAAAAGCAATAGGATGTTCCAAAACATAAAAACTCCATTTGTGTGAACGTTACAGATTCTGCCTCTCACCTCTGTCAAAAAAAAAAAAAAATTACGTATTTCCATAAAAATATTAATATTATTTACATTTCTTATCCATGATATTTATCCATGTTATTTACTTAATAAAGATAACCTCTTCAACATGTAAAACAATGGAGTACTTATTACCTAATTACTTATTCAATATAATATATACTATTTATCAACTTCTAATTAATTTGTAATAATTTTTAAACATTATAAATTTTAGTTTTTCTACTTGTATATTTCTTAATTTGCATCTACAATAGTACTAGTTCTAATTATTTTGTTTATTTTTTTTATAAAGTTTGAAAGAAAAGTATTACAAACAGTCAATAGAGTTGCTTAAAGCGAAAAAATGTATATTTTTAAACAAATATTCTTTACAACCCAAGAAAGATTTAAATGCGACAATAAAATTATGGGACGAGGAAATAAAAACACCAGAACAATCATTGTTAACATTTGAAACATTGAACATTTTAAAATCGAATAAACATTTAATTATTACCCAACAGGAGGCATGTCAAAAATATATTGAAGAGAACTATAATAATTGGTTGAAAAGGTGCCAAGAAATACATAACAATATAAATAATACTTTGAATGAAATGAAAAAAAAAGGTTTATTTATGAAGAATGTTATATATGAAGTTGCGGAAAATATTTGGGAAGAAGAAGACCCCACTATAAACATTTTAAGATCAAAGGAATTATTTTGTAATCAAAAAGTGTATTCATATGTGGGGTTGCCCTTTGGTTCATGGTCAATGGCTGAAATATTGACCATTGATGATGAAACAATATCAGTTAAGTTTGTGAATGGAAATATAAAGAACGTTAATAGAAAACAAATTGCTCATACATGCAAAGTTAAAGATAACTACATCATTGGGACAAGGGTCATTGTTAAATGCCAAAGAGATGGATTATTTTATGCGGGTATAGTAGCAGAATGTCCTAAATTGTTTAATAATTTTAGGTTTGTATAATATTTTGACCAAAATAACGATAAAGTTTAATGTATACATTTAAATTTTAATTGGAACAGTTGGTTAAATTAAATTAAATTTGGGGTCTAAATTAATTAATTTTACTATAACAAACATGTAAAAAGTAGTAATAAGTTGGAAAAGAAACAAAATTTTTTGTTTCCTATCTTTTTGCTCAATTTAAAGCTAAAAAATATAATTATTAATAACGTTTAAACAAATTTTATTTCGAAATTTTGATGATAAATTTTAAAAATTATCTTATAAAAATGAATTTGAATATAAATTTATATTAAATATATAATTGTTAATTAAAATAATGAAAACTAAATATAAGATATGCATTAATATTTAACGGAATGATAAAATACTTTGTTACTTTCAACAATAATTTATATATTTTAAAAATGAATTAAATTTTGATTTCACTATGTTATATTTTATAATTTTAAATTTTTAAAAAACATTAAAATTATAAAGTATATAATTTGAATATCTAATATTTTGCATTTTGCGTTCTTTCTTTTATTATGGTTTTCAAATATAATGTTACATAAATACTCTTAAATTGAGAGTAATGAGTGACCAAACTTAATAAATAAATAATGACGATATCCATCCCCTACCTTCAAGTTTGAAACCATTAAATCTTATGTTGTTTTTATTCGATTTTAGGTACTTGATTTTTTTCGACTTTGGATGTACCCAATATGAGTATCATAGCAATATAAAATTAATACACCAGCAATCATTAGACATTTGTGACAATGTGTTATCAAAGACAAATTTATATATGAAGTTTTTAAAAAAATATTTTGAAGATTATCCGGTCCGTACTATGCTGGAATTGAAAATTAATCATGAGGTAAAATTTAATTTTGGCGATAAATGGATTTTTGGAAAAGTTACAAAATTAGATGCGTCGTTAGCTAAATGTTTATTTAAAATTGACCAGAAAACTAAATATGAAGATTGGATTTACCGGGGAAGTGAAAGATTATATTCTATGCATAAAAAGGTTACAATGAAACATGAAAATATGATATTGTCTAATGTTAAAGAAATAAACAATAGCCTATACATCAATAATGACCCTGTTCAAATTCAACAAAAACCAAACGAAAGTACCTGTTTACCGACGTCTATTGATAAACCGCAAGAAGATACCAATCATAGTTGTAGTCAGTTTTGTATGGAAACAATTATTTATAATAACACATTAATTAAAAATTTAAGTGCATTAAGTGTGCCGTTAAAATTTGGTTTTATAAGGTCAGAAGAAGAAAAAATTAAATACACAGCTCCATGTGGGCGTGTATTATATAATCAAGACGAGGTTTATACATTTTTTAAAATGACCCGTTTTTTCAAAATCCCTATAGAATTTTTCTGTTTTGATACTCAAATAAAATGTGAAATGTCGTCAATTACCAAAAAGTGTAAAATATATTTGGACGATATATCGGGTGGCAAGGAATTTAAACCCATTAGTGCTGTTAATGACGTTAATAATTCCATGCCACAAACATTTAAATACATTACCGAAATGAAATTTATGCATAACGATATTTTAGATTTAGACACTAATTTTTTATGTGGTTGCGATTGTGTTGACAACTGTGATGATAAGTCAAAATGTGCTTGTTGGCAGTTAACATTGGAGAACACAAAGAAGTATCCTCAATTTTTTAGTAACGAAAACATTGGGTATCATTACCGGAAATTGGATGAACGAGTGTTTACGGGAATTTACGAATGCAATTCCACTTGTCGATGCTCTATGACATGTTTAAATCGCGTCGTTCAACAACCCCTGTCAGTGATGCTGCAAATATTTTATTCTACCGAAAAGGGTTGGGGTGTAAAAACTCTATCCAGTATTCCAAAAGGCACGTTTGTTTGTAAATATGTAGGAGAAATATTTAAAGAAGATAGTGAATTATCATCAATTTATACAGCAAACTTAGATTTTGTTTGTAAAGTTCAAGATGCAAAAGAAGATTTTGAATCTGATGCACTGACAGAAGATGACTATGAAACGCCTGAAGAAGAAAAAGAATCTAGTAATGACGAATATCAACCGCCATCTAAAAAATACTTGAGTCAAATACAAGAAACATCAAAATCTTTAAGAGTTATGAGATCACATAAAAAATCTTTAATTCCCTGTTCACGTCATTATTTTAAAGATTTCATTTATGTATGTGACAGTAAGAATTATGGTAATATTGGGAGATATATAAATCATTCGTGCGATCCAAATTTATTTGTTCAAAATGTATTTATTGATATCCAAGATGTTCGGTTTCCACAACCAGCGTTTTTTGCAATTGAAAACATAGAAAATGGAACAGAATTATCTTGGGACTATAATTACAGCCTAGGTGACATTGAAGATGCCATCGCCTGTGCGTGTGGGTCCCAAATATGTAGGGGTAGATTATGTTAACGTTTTTTTTTTTTTAATGTCTTCAACAATGTAAATTATTAGTCTATGCAATTTATGCTTTTTTTTTTAAAACTATAATAGCAGTCTACATCACTCAGGTTATTCCTTTTACATTATATTTTTTTTTTTTGTGTGATGAGAACCTTTTCAAATTCTTCCGGTATAGATAGGCTGTTCTTTATATTTTGATAATGAAACTGTATGAAACTGAATTAGAAAAAGTTCTTTATAGAAGGAATAGCGAATATATTTTTTGTATTAAGTTGCACTTGTATTAATTAATAATTTATTAAAAAAATTCTCGAGTTAAGTATATATATATATATAAATTTAATTTGCGATTTATTGTAATTACTACTTCTCCCTCTTAATTTTATCACAAAGTAAAATTACCCAACATATTTAGTATGAAAGGAAGATGTTTACATTATTATTTAAATACTTAAAATAAAAATGTATATTTATAGTATTTTAAAGTTAAATAAATATACAAAACAATGTATAATATAAATATGTACGCTGATTAATAAATATTATTTTGTAATATAATTAACTTATTTTTATTAACTGTGAAAAAATGTTTATTTTTGAAAGTTAACGTTAAACAAAATATATCGTTTCTAATATTAACTACTACATAGTAACACCAAAGTTTAACGGTAAATTTTAAATAAAATAAATAGTAATATATTAAAAACTGCGTGTATCGTACATAGAAAACCGTTTTCATATATATATATATATATATATACATGTGTGTGTGTGTCTGTATACAAAGAATTTAAAACTCAAAAGTTAAGGTAATGTTATTACCCACAGTTAATGCATATAAATTAAAACATAATTGAAACGTTATTGGATAATTGTTTTAAAATTTTAAAATCAGACCTTAAATGATGAACTTTCTGAACGTGTCTTTACTGAAACAAAAACAAAAATCTTGTTTTTCTGCGCCTTTAGTTTAAAACTTTAAATTTAACAAAAAATATTCTTTATTAATCAACTTACACGTAGTGTGGTCTGATATATATATATGTGTATGTGTGAAAAACCTTTTTAACGTATTAGGACATTGTCAACAACACAGGGGTCTGTTGCAAGATTTATCAGCATTTCTACTTTTAATATCTAAATTCCGTAGTTTTTACTATTTGTCTTTTTATACCTACATATCAAGACTAAATATTCTACATTTGTATTGTTAACAATTAATTCCTCTAAAACAGTGAATTAATTATATAAAATTTTGCATGCATCTAATATTGGATTAATTCCAAATTTGATTGTTTCTAAGTATTTGTATCCTATAAAGTCGAAAGTGATTTAATGATATACGATGTACCTATATTTAATTATTTTCATATTTACGCAAATACTTTGAAGCTTTTATTGATTCGCCATAGATAAAATTAAGATTTTATATTTACCAACCATTACGCTTACTTGCTATTCACAATTTAAGGTTGCGTTAGGGTTAAGATAATAAGCACAGTGCATACAACATTGGGTCGAGTGTGGTGTTAAAATTTGCTTCTGTATCGCATCTATGCTGTATTCACTGGTAAAGATGGAGTACAGAAAATTACCAAAATAGGGGGAGTGTTTAAACTTGGCGTTTTTTCGAAACCGGTCGTAGACACCCGGACTATTAGTAGTTTTTTTAAAGTTTACCTCGGGGTACGCGGTTTCGAAAAAACGGTCGTCCTAAGTGTAAAATTGACCAAGTTATAAGGGTTTTACGGAGCGGGAGGTGAGGTACAAAAATCCGAAAAGTTAAAATGTTTGTGGTGTTTTTTCGATGAATTCTCGGTGTACTCGGGGCAGCGATCATTTTTCGTTATAAGTGCAAAAAAAAGGCTCTAAAACTGTAAGGTTTCGAGATCTTCAAAGGCCAATATTCGACCCAAAATTACCGTCTTCATGGGTAGCCTATCAACCTTCGGTTGACGTGATATCGATCTTTGCGTAGAGGGTTGTGCTTTGGAGGCCTTTTTAAGTGAGCACTGACGAGTAGTTTATCGTTTAGATAAATTCGATATTTCTATTAGGAGGTTTAATATTAAGGTTTGAAGCTTCGAGGGCTTTTCCACCCTAGATCCATAGAAAGGGCGTGTACGTGGATGGAATCTGATTGTTCCGGGTATGAGAAACATTTTTGCTCCTTTGTTCTAAAGTTCCTAAATTGACAGTTCGCAAATTATCGACTTTTGAATTTGGTTGACGTCACAAGTTTCGTACCTTAGCGGTAGTAGTTTGGCGGGGCGTAAACGCTTCCTTCTCCATCGTGGATTGGGATATCGGGGAGGAGATCATTAAAATGGCATGTCGGGAACCATCTGTCCAAGAACGTGTCCCCATACGCGGGGTATTTCCCGAGTTAACAAATTTCGAAATTTAATGAGATGAAAGGTTGTAGCTCCGTTGAAAGGGTGGGTTCGCAGGTGTTCGCTGACGGATTCCGATTGTTCCGGGTACGAAAAACATTTTTGTTCCCTTGTTCAAACGCTCTAAACTAAAATCGATAGTTTAAATTCAAAATATTTGTGGTTGATCTTTTTGTATGGAAACTGCTACTCACTGGTTGCGTTTTGGTATTTTTTGGAATAAAGTACCTTATACAGGGTTCGACGCTGGGACCAGTCGAGAAAAAATGTAACGTTACAAAAAAGCGAAAGATAATGAGAGAATGAAGAAGACCAATAACTACTCCCTCTCATGCACTGCCTCTGCTCCCCCTCACTGAGCACTGGTTCCATCTCACTTTCTCATACTCTCTACTGATTATGTATGTGTATATGACTATACATGCATAGATATGTCGCGCCGCGCGTGCATGCAGGGGACAAATCAGTAGAAAATATAGGTATATACGAGCCACGACGTCAGCATATATATATATATATACCACGCTATCTGTTTTGGCGCAGCGTGGCCTATCTATACATTGTATATGTAATACATTCTGATGATGAAACTACAGAAGCGAATACAGCTCTTTCTAGCTTCACGTTAAGGACAAGAAACGTCCACATGGAGGTCAAGGAGGGAGTGGCAGAGGTTTTAATACTATTCACGTGGCTAGTGTCAACGAGGTCGTAAGAGAGCGAGAGAGGGGCCATGGCCCAGCAGTTAAACGCAAAGCAAGAACGGACCTATGACAGCAATATATCCGCGGGCACTACTAAGGCCGAAGTGGCCGACATAGTAAAAACAGCAGAGTCGAAAATATTACAGGCCATCGGCTTAATGAAAAGTACTGAACCCACAGCCTCGACAGAAATAACATCAAGGTAGACAGAGGTGGTTAAGTGGTCCAATAAGCCTATGCTTATTCAGCCTAGCACTCTCTCAAAGCCAGAAATGCAACCCGGGAGCAAAACCGTCACGCGGACGGTAAGAACCCGTCTCCTGGCTATCCTAATTAGTGTCAGACAGGGATCATACGCCGCACCCCTTAAGAAGCTGAAGTAGGATAAAACAATACGGAGAATGGCGGAAGAAATAAAATCGGTATCCAGATACAGGAAAGGCGACCTTGTGATTAAGCTGAAGAATGGAACGTCGCCGTTAAACAAAAATGCTGAGGCATTGGGCGGAGCCATCGGGGACCCCTCCAAGGTCAGACAGATGACAAGTTACGACAAGCTGGTCGTGCAGGACCTGGATGAGCTGGCATAAAAATGCGAGTTTAAAGAAGCGGTAGGAAAAGTGGTCAAAGCCCAGGCGGAAAACCTACGGATTACGAATAATTTTAACGTGGCAATTTTGCAAAATAACGCAAAACTTCAACATTAAGAATGGAATGCTTAAAGAAAAGGAGGGCATACAAAAGGAGTCGGAAGAGTTCCTCCCAGATAACCGAGATTTGTCGATCAATCTTCAGGAAAGCGGGTAAAAATTTAAAATTTGCTATTAAGAACAGCAAGCGCAGATGCTGAAACAAACAGTGCGCAGAGGTTGATTCAGGTCCTTGGGGATTACCTTTTAAATTAGTGACGAAAAAGCTTCTGGGTAGGAGGCCAATCCTTGAACTAGAGATGCTCGGCCAATTACAACACATAGTAGATACGCTATTTCCTAGAGACGAAGTAATCATTTGGCCACAGAAAATTGAAAGCACATTCGCGGAAATCACCTGTGCTGAGGTCTAAGATTGTAGCAGAGGAATACCAACAGGTAAGGCCCCGGGTCCAAATGGAGTACCAGACAAGATAATAAAGGACATAGCTACAGTCAGGCCGGAGATTCTTCAACAGATATACAATATCTGTCTTCGCCAGGGCATTTTTCCAGACAGTTGGAAGACAGCTAATCTAGTGTTGCTGCGGAAGGGCACAAAACCACTAGACAGACCAATCTGCCTACTCAATACCATTGGCAAGTTTTTCGAACGTCTGATAAAGAACAAACTAGAAAAGTACTTGGAAGGAAACAGCGAAATGAGCGACAGGCAGTTTGTAACCTTATTTTTATCATCATAAATATAAGTATCGAAATTATAATGATCCGCTATCGAAGCTAACTCTTCATCTGACCACCAATATCCTGGTAATTCAGCTAGGTTAAGTAATTCTGAGATTTCCATTATAGAGGTTATTTTATCGTTTTTATTGTCATTTAGGGCGTTACATAATGCATATAGTCCACAGTTTCCGTCACTAGGGACGTTTTCACCTGGTTTATGTGTTGCAAATATGTTTGCTGCGATGGTATTTTTATTTAAAGTTTGATTTTTTGTGTTTATTGTATCAATATTTTTGTAAGAATAGAGGTCACGTATATTTTGTATTATTTTATTGTGTTCATCAGTTTTCCAATTTTGAGTGATGTTGTTCTTGTTAAAATAATATATATTAATTTCGAGGTTGGTGTCTCCGAGCTCTGAATAAATAATTTGTTTTATAATTGGCCATTCTCGGCCGTCTGAACCAGACGGTATAGTGGGCATTGCAATTTTCAGTTTATTAAGTCTGAGGGCTTCTTTTTTTAAATTGTGAAGTTATTTGATTTTGTTATTTGATAGTGTTTCTTTTTTATCAGCCCTAGATTTTTATCAATTGTTATCACTCACGTGTCAATGACGTGGCTACGGTTTTATCAGTTACATTGTGTAATCGCGTTATACCGAGGTATCGTATGGTTATCATTGTTATCAAGCATTTTTAACCGTATTTATTTTGTATAAGATGATTTCATACATGACCTGGTTTCAGATCCTGAACAACTAATACCCGTGTTTTGTAAAAAAAAATTAAACGGAAATTCGTAACCGCAAACGTTCGATTAACGAGAGACACACCCGGCCATCCCTTCTTAAACGATTTTATTGTCGTTTAATACGAACGATTTAATACGATCATATTTCCAAATTACTGTCAGTGCCAGTCTATCAGTCGCGGTTTACAGAACGAAATTTTTGGTGAGCGTAGTTTTAAACGTGTATAATTTGGTTTTTCGATAACAGTATTTCTTATAAAATGGAAGGTTTAGTCGAAACGTGTGATACTACATCATTCGAGAAGAAATCGTATAAATACGTTCTTCCTTCGCCGTTAAATAATCTAATCGACGCTACAATATGCACCATTGACTTTACAGGACGTAAATTTTTGTATATCGGGTTCGATTCAACCGATAACTTCAACGTAAAAATTCATATTATTACACCATCAAGACACGTATGTTTATCCTCGGATTTCTTAAGACGAATATATACGCTTATGGGCAATATTTTTTCGTTTATTCTCGATCCCCCTCGTAGCGGTAAAAAAAGTATTTTTTTAAACGAGAAGATTATTTCGTTTTCAAAAATGGTTTATCGTGGTGAAAATGTATTGGTTATTAACTCTAGAATTTACGAAATACATCGAGTATTACTCAATCGAACGGATTTATTCGCGCTACAAAATTTGGAACGCGTAATTTACGAAGATATTTTAAGAAAAACCGAAATTGAAAAACCGAATTTACTTTACCATTTCGAATAAATAGCGAATATTATAGCGATGAGAGATTTAAAAGATGTTAATAACCATCGAGAAATGGTTTCTTATATTAACAATATACCAGACGATCAACTCATCGTACTTATACCCACCAATCAAAAATGTTTTATCAAGCAAATTAAATTATTCGCGATTAAACAATTATCCACGCGTTTGATTAAACAAAAGAACAATCCCGAAGTTTTCGAGGTAATGTACATTGAATTATAAATAAAATTAAGAAATCGTTTTGAAAAACAATTTTTTTTTTTCGATTTTTATAATAGACACCCTACGGAGCTATCGAGTTTTCACAGTCCTCGATATATTATAACGATTTATTTAATAGTTATAATTGAGACAATTTTCCAATAGACGTAAGTGATCAATAGTAATATTAATAAATAAGTGCAATAATTATTTTTTCGGTACGTTTGACCACGACTCCAAATTATTTATTTCACCGCTGCCCACGACACCACCACCACCACCATCATCACCACCACCACAACCGTCAAACGACTTAAAAATGGTAAATATACGTGTGTTCGTAATCGATTTAACTAATAAACGCGTGTTAATACGATTAATATTTTTTAGCCGACTGACGAAAACGACGGACCTTCGATATTCAATTTATATCACGAATCGTCGAAAAATTATCAAAATGAAAACTATCCAACAGCGCCAGAATATTTTTCGTGTTTTAAATAATTTTAAATTATGTCTAAAATAATTGTTCAAATAAAAAAACGTTTTTATTAAGTTGGAAAAAAATGTTTATTATTTTTAAAAACGCTAGATACAAAAAAAAAAAATTTTACAACGTCCTTACTTCACCGTTAAATGGGTTATAAGTTATAATTTGATCGTGTATGATTAAACAATAGGCCGTAGTATGTTCAGCAAAAGCTTCAGTCGCCTCGAATTCCACCCGTAAATCGATGGTAGACGTCTTGACGTTATCGTTTTGTCTGCTCATATCGACAACCACAATCGGAGCATATTTTTTAAAATTTGTTCTGTTCAGTAAAGGCGCGACATTATCGTTTCCGTAATACGATTTTTGAAACTCTGCGTAAGCTCTGTATAACGTAGCTAATTTATTCTTCGTGAAATCGCATTGAAAATCTTCGTAGGGAAACACGTCGGAATTTAAATAAACTTTCAAGTTTTTAATTTTACAATGATCGAAATACGACATGGGTTTTACGCTACTATTTTTCCTATCAGTTTGAAATCCTATCACGACATAGCGTGGTTTTTCTAATTTGTTCGACGTTTTAACTTTCCAGGAGTGCGTCGTGTTTTGTGGTAAAATCGGATACTCGCATAGTTCCCAAGCTCTGAACGCGCATGAAACGGGCTTATGACTATTTATCACTTTTAAAAGCGAAATTTTTTCTCTATCGCTGACTTTGACCACGGGCATTCTCCATAATATTTTAGAAATATTCACATTAACGTCTTTTAGTTTCGCCGTATCCGTTTCAATAGTGTTATCGGTTTTAAATAATTTAATAGCGTTAAGGTCTAACGACGATCTATTCATAGTGAGTTGTTGATTACAATTGATTAAAATTCGTTTATAATCCTCGCAAAATCCGAACACATCTTTAAGGTTAATACAGCCGTTGAACGTATTCGATTCAATAAAATCTTGATTCGTATTATCAAAGTCGGCGCTCCAAGCCGAGTTACTACGCGCGATTACGTCGGTATTATTGTACGAACAATAGCCTTTTAACGTGGATGTTACGCCCGGGTTTACGACTTTTTGAATTTGAACACCGTTTATTTCGTACCTCATTTCGGAAAACAGAAACGCTAACCCGTTGTTTATGAAACGAACGTATTCGACCAAACTGGACGGTTTTTCAATCGTTCCCTCGATATAAATATAACTATCACACGGAAGAGTATACGATTCGGTGTTATGTAAAGCCACGCATATTTCGTCGTTATTGGACAACGCCGTCGTTGAATACGGAAGAAACGAATGATATTCGATTTGTGTTAGCCGGCAATCGTTTACATATTCACCCGTAACGTTTAAATAATAATCGTCCATAATTATAGAGCTTTTAACGAACGAAGAAAATTTAAATTGTTTTTAGTTAATTTCTCGACGCTGTCCGTATATTTAACTTTCTTTTTCACACTTGTTCTCCTATCGATGTTTATTCCGTTACTGAGGGGTTTCTCGAACACTTCTCTTTTTATATTATAAAATTGAAGCCCCATCGCTGTCTCGAATTAATACTCGTATTGAAATAGGCTCACCACGCAAATCAATCAGTCGACCGTCTTGATCCTTTAAAGCTAAACTAATCCCGTTAATCGTGCCACAATTAAGAGAATACGACACTAAATGTTTCGGAATTTCTATAATTTTATATCCCGGTGGTACGTTCGGATAAAATTCGTGTAATATATGACACGGCTTCCCGTTGTTGAATGATCCCGTAACCAAATTTGATTCGACATATATACAGTTTATTTTCGTCATATTCACCAACGAGTCGGATTCATGTTGTACGTCGGCGTCGTATAATTTATCCGTTCTATAGCCTAATAACGGACCTATACTATTATCCGTGGAAAAATCGACGATATTGTTACATTTCATTTCACATTTTAACGTGTTGTTGTTCGCTTTCAGTTCGAAAGTAATTTCGGTATTCGTTAACATTCGTTTAATTATCGCTTCCAATTCGCTCAATTCGTACGATCCCGTAGGTATCGTAATCACTTCTTTTATTAAAAGTTTTTCGGAATTTAAACGAACAAACCCGATTCTATTACATTGATCGTTTATGTTTGGAATAGAATTATTCGTCTGCAAGCTTAAAAGACAAATCCGAGCGTTTTCACCGACTTCGATGGGTGGGAAAAAATCGCAAGATAAATTCGAAGAATTGCCGTTTAACGTTATCGTGTACATGTTAAAAATGTCAAACACAAGTGTCCGCAGTTTGTAGTATTATATTTTTGTCGTCTTTCGTAATTATATTTAACTTCGCATCCAGCGAAATATATTTCTAGTTCTAACGGTGGCGGTAAATTGCCAAAACTATCGTAATAGTCCACTCGATTTCCGATTTTTTTATACGCTACCCAATGTGTGCCCGTACCATTTTCAATATCCAAGTTAACTATAGCCGATTCTTTACGTTTAGGTCGTATAGGCAACTTGTCTCTCGAAAATACACCCACGAAATGAGGAATTTTTAACAAGCGCGCGTACTTTATAATCTCATAATCGTACAACGCTCTATCGGGTAACGTGGAAATTAGTTTTTTGACTTTTTCGATTTTGTTTTTCGGGTTTTCTTTTTTACTATACCATCTCCTTTATACGGCGCGAGATATAATCCGCCGCCTTTTTCAATTTTATACGATTCGCCTTTATACGGAGCAAGATATAATCCTTTTCCCAAATGAATAGGGGTATCTCTATTGGATTTCATATCATTAACGGTTTTTACCACGTTAGCAATACCACCTGTAAGCGCACCCAGTGCGGACAAGCCCGCGAATATCGGTATTAACGGTAACACTCCACCCTTTTGTGGTATTTTTATAATTCTCGGAGTTTTACTTTTCCCACGTTTACATAACGATTTTTTCGCTATCGCGACACATATTTTAGTCAATTTCTCCAAGTTTTTCTCACCAACGTTATTTTTTATCACCTTCTTAGCCGCGTTAACGGCATACTTGAATCCACACCCGGCACCCAACTTGCGTTTAGCCTTCATAGCCGTGGTAACCAACCAAGAAGCGGCTTTTTCTTTAAAATCAGAATTTTTAGATTTGAATACTTCCCACGCTCGATTTTCTAAAATTTCGTCCGCTTTATGTCTATCGATCAGCGAATCGCTATTCGCGTAAGCTATATCGTGTTCTCGGGCCAATTCGTCTAAACTGTTAATTCCACGTTCGCCACGGGCCAACCTTTCCCCTAACTTAGTTCCTGGTCCGCAAAATCTAAAACGATATTAGCTGTAACGATAAAATGCGAGTCATAATTCGAGATTCACATACCTATATCCGGGTAAATGTAGTTCGACCGGTAAATGGTTTATAAGAGAGTTTACAACACCTGATCCTTTAATCGTGTTATTCTCTCGAACGCGCCCCATCGTCTGACGCGTTTAATAATAGTACCCTCGTATTTATATATTAGAATGCGGTTCGTGGAACAAGAACAAAAGCTCGCGGTTTATAATATCGATACGTCGGATACGGTAAAATCGAAACACGGCGTGCTGTTTCCCGACACTGTACGTGCACTAGTAGTGGGTAGCTCAGGCTGTGGAAAAACGAATTTAATATATTTTCTACTCGTTAACGAGAACGGATTACGATTCGAGAACGTTTATATTTATTCCAAGACTTTGGAACAACCGAAATATAAATTACTGAAACGAATTATCGACGACATCGAGGGTGTTAATATATTCACATTTTTTGAAAACGATAAAGTCCTCGCCCCTGAAAAAGTGCTACCAAATTCTGTGTTTGTAATGGACGACGTAATCGGCGAACATCAAGGTGTTATACGGGAATATTTTTCGCGCGGAAGACACAATAAAGTGGATATATTTTATTTAGCGCAGAGTTATTCGAAAGTACCTAAACAGTTGATACGCGATAACGCCAATTTAATCGTATTATTTAAACAAGACGAAAGAAATTTAAAATACGTGTATAACGAGCACTGTTCCGGTGATATGAGTTTTAAAGAATTTAAACTTTTCTGTACGACGTGTTGGAATCAAGATAGGTTTTCGTTTGTCGTTATTTGTAAAGACAGTGAACGTGATAACGGACGTTATCGGCTTGGCTTCGATACGTTTGTAGTTATATAAGACAGCGTTTTATGAATATCGATCGCATTTGACGCGTAATCGTCATGGACGAGGAACGAATATTAAACGAATTGGTTAAAGCTAAAGATTGTATTAGACGAAAATTTAACGCTTTGAAAGCCGGGGAATCTAACGTACAGGAATTAATATCGCGCACGTTTAAGCCCATAATCGATCCGTTAAATAAAATATCGAATATAACGCCTCCGTCGCCGCCGCCGCCACCGCCGCCGCCGCCGCCGCTGCAGGACGTGGTGAAAAATAATACTAAACACCCGGTTGCCGTTGAAAACTTTTACGAAGAAAACACGAACGAAGACGAATATCAACAAAGAATAATCAACTGGTTTCAATCTAACGATTTAGACAAAACATACGGCCCTAAATTAAATTACACTAACGGAGTTATAACGTTAGGCGGTGAAAAAATCAATTTCGCTCGTAACACGTTAATTATCGAAGACGTTACTTACAAGTTAACACCCGGTCTCGTTCGTTTATTATTTTATAAACATCCCACGGTATACACCGAAAATGATTTGGAAACGTACAAACAGATACTTATTCAAACTTCGGCGCATTTGAGACAAGACGGGACAAAGATTAAGAAAGGAGGAAGTAAATATTCGGATATCCTTGTAAAATTGTTCCCAACCTCGGGGAGTGGGCTTTCCGTTAAACTTCAAAAACACAACTTAGTATATTGGAACAATCCGAACGAGTTAGTCGACAGATTACGACTTTTATTATCGTCACAAGCGGCCGGTAACACGGGTGTATCCAACGAAATTTTATCGATTTTCGAAGAACTGTTGGAAGCGGGGTTAATAAAACGAATACCGAATGTCTAAACGCGAAATAGCGATTGAACTGCATAGACCGTCGAGAAAAAATTACGCGAGACGAAGAGTCAACGTATACGGTAAAAACGATTTATGGCAAGCCGACTTGGTCGAAATGATTCCGTATTCGAAACAGAATAAGGGATTCAAGTACATATTGTGCGTGATCGATTGTTTTACGAAATTTGTGTGGGCCGTACCACTTAAATCAAAAACGGGGGGTGAAGTCGCTAACGCGATATCGAAAATATTAACCAAACGATCGCCGAAATTATTACAACTCGATAACGGGAAAGAATTTTACAACAAAACGTTCGATACGTTAATGAGGAAATATAACGTTAAAAAATATTCAACTTTTAGTACCACGAAAGCGTGTATCGTGGAACGATTTAATCGTACATTAAAGACGCTAATGTTTAGAGAGTTTACGGCTCGTGGTTCGCGTAATTGGATTTCTATATTACCGACGTTAATAGACGAGTACAACAATTCGAAACATAGATCCATAGGAATGTCGCCCGTACAAGCCGATAGAAACCCGTCTCTGGTGGCACCATACGTCAAACGGGGTAATATCCCGAACGGAAAAATACATTTTAAAATAAACGACAAAGTACGTATTAGTACGCAAAAAGGGATGTTTACGAAAGGTTATTTACCCAATTGGTCTACGGAAATATTTAAAATCACGAAAATTAATAAAACGTCCCCCGTTACTTTTCAATTGGAAGATTATACCGGGTGCCCTGTGGCTGGATGTTTTTATAACGAAGAATTATCTAAAACTTATTTCCCCGACGACTACTTGATCGAGAAAATTTTACGGAGAAATGGTGACAAATTATTTGTAAAGTGGTTAGGATTTGATAAATCTCATAACAGTTGGATAAAAGCTCGTGATCTCAAATTATAATAGTAGTATCGTGTACAAAGTCGTGAATTATGGACGTATTTAACAACTCGTACAGCGGACGCGAAAATAAAACTATTAATCAAATTCGTGAATCTCACGGAATACTTAAAGCCGAACTAATGGTGAATAGTCAAACGTTGGATACACAGAAAAACGATATTATAAGACTACAAGAAAAAATAGGGACGCTAGAAACCGCGTTAACGGAAATCGAGTCGTGTAGAAACGATATTATTATTTATCGATCAAAGATGAATACTATCGAGAATAATATGGAACTAATTAATTCGTCTTTTTCGGTTTTCGAAAAAAATATGATAATTATTCAAAACGATTTAACTGCTATCCGGAAACAATTAAGCGATAACCACCACAACGACGACGTTATATAAACGCGGTTATCGGTGAGGGGTAAAATTAGTCGTGAACAAACTATAGAAAGATACAGTACCGCGTTACAATGTCTTCGGCTATCTTGGAAATACAATGCGTTTTGGGCGCGAACGCTGAATATCTCATAAAGGAAATGTCGGTAATCGATATTGATACCTGGGCTGCGCAACATTGGATATTTAAGCACCGTGACAGCACTGTAGACGGCAAGATCCGTAGGACGAATAAATGGCTCGAGAGAAATTATCACAATTTCTCGATGGAATACGGCGACGTCGAATACGAAGAAATTGACAGGATACTGAATTCTTTGAGGTTCGAACGCATATTCGTCAAAGGAGAGCAAAAACGAAAAATTATCGCCAACTTTGTGCCGCACGTACGTGTTATCAACATCGAGGAATTAGGATGCCCACGATTGGATCAACTATCCGTAGACGATACGACACCTTGCTGTATTTTTCACATGAACTTAAATTCGAAACATTGTACATTTTACAAAGTTTTCGCATTAAGGAAATGGTTTACGAATAATATTTAAGTTGTATATACATATATTTGTTAATAAAAAAAAACATTTTATATCGTAATAATAGCGTTTTATTTATTACACACACACACATATACAATTATTTATATAAAATTATCAGGTTCTTCGGTCTGTCGATCACCGAATATTATTTCGCTGAAACAAAATATAAAAAATTAGCGAACTATTTTATATTTCTTTTCTGTGAAAAACACACTCAATCTTATAATGTCCGTGAGCTAATGTATGTACTTGATCTTTGAGTACATAACGTTTATCATCGTGGTTGTTATAAGTTAATTTTTTGTTTATTATTGTAGAAATTTGGTGTTTGTAGGACCTGATTGAAACGTTGTCGGTGTACCGACTCAATTCGGGATCACCAAACAAACATCTCTTGTGATTTTCCAAAGTCATGTGATTCTGCACCACATGTCTTCGAATCCCCTTGCTCGTGATTTTCTCCACTCCATCGATATTGTACGCGTAAGACTTTGCTCGGAGTGCCACGAATTCGTGCATTGTACGACCGTCCGTCTCGTCCGTGAACAAACCGGGTATTTTCTTACGTGTCTCTGTAAAACATGGGTGGGTGCGTGGAAGATTGGAGGTATCCATACGGTCGAGCAAGTTGGAATTTTCACTCAGGTCCTTGTAAAAATCATTTCTCCATACACGGTATATCAATGAATCTAAAATAATAATAATCCTATACAATATCCGCATATAATAATAATAATAATAATAATAATAATAATTATACCTGTGTCCGTATACATGAGATCAATATCGTCCTCGTAATGACGTTTCATAACATTGTAATGGTAATCGTACATTAACCATTTGCTCACTTCGAGCACCGCGAATCCGACGAAAATCGGTTTATTAAATTTTATAATTTTATTATTTAACACCACGGCGGATAAATGGTCATTATACTTTACACAATGCTGAAACGTCGGACGATTAATTAGTTTCCGCATTCGTTTTTCGGAATTAACTAATTCAATTTTCACGCGTTTACGGACACATTCCATCGTTTTTCCTGTAAATAAAAATTAATAATATTAACAATACGAATAATACGGACAAGAACTTACCATATACGGCGTTATTCATTAATTTGAAAAAATCTTTCTCGAAATCGTTGGTCGCTTTTTTTCTCATTTCCGTGTTTAATTGTATATATTTTGCCAACCACGCCGATTGATTAAATTGTAAAACTCGATGTACCTGACGATAATCGACGAAATTGTTAAATATACGTGATAACTAATTTAAAATTAATTACTTTTTCTACGATTAGTCCGTTGTCGAGGGCTTGTTTTAAACTTCGATAGTGAACGATATACCGCTCCTTCTTTTCGAGCGTCGCTAAAAGTTTTTTCGTTTTTGAACCCGGTGGTACTTCGTTACACGGAAGGAACGGTAGATCGTTATGTTTATCATGAAGATGGCCCGGATACGCTATATCGACTTCGTATATACGACCTATATCGCTCGTGTCTGTTAATTCGGTCAGGCCATCGAGCGTTGGCTCAATCCACTTGAACCCGCCGTAAGGCATATACTGTGACATGGCCCAACCGTAAAGATTATTACCTAAATCGAAAAATATATATATAAATTTTAATTATTATTTTTTTCCGTAAATAATTATACTTACAATCTTGATATATTAACCAAGATTTCGGTTGAGTCGCGTCAAAGTTTGGAGTCGTATAATTATTAGCCTTAGCGTATCGAATGCTAGCCTGAACTAAACCACCTCGAATACCTAAAATTAAATTAAAAATTAAAAAATAAAATAAACGAGTTTTATAATAAATACCTTTTTCGAACATTAACAACATGTCGTAATCGGAGAGTAGTTCTATTTCCGTTCGCGTATATTTCAACATACAATCGAAACTGAATCCCGGTGCCGTATAATAATACACCGGGTCCAGATTATACGTTCGCCAGCAAATATCGCGGAAATTTTCGAACACGTCGGCCAGTAGAAGAACGTCAATTTTCAAATATAAATCCGAATATTCTCCTAATGTCCGACACCTAAAGTGATCCCACACTTTAAGCGCGTGCTCGAAATCTTCCTCCGTAATGTCACAATCGGATAATGCGTTAAAAAATTCCTGTTTCGGCGGTAAACATGATTCCTCTAGTCTGGCCCAACTATCCGTATATTCGTACGGATATACTCCTTTTCGGGTGACTAGAGGCAAATCTTCAGTGTTGAAAATCTTCGATGTCTCCCGGAATTTTTCAAAATTGGGGGTGAATAAATTGTGAGCGAGTGTTGAAAGACTTGAGGGCATAAATCGGAACGAATCGATGAATCTTACGGAGAAATCGTTACGTATCCTTTTCGTGAATGATATAAATTTTTCGATACTATTCGGGATAACTGTAATAGAGTTAGCGTCGTAACCCAACTCGGTGACGATGAAATGTGAATCGTAATTTGACAGATTATGTAGAAAACACGATACGAAATTGGGTTTTTGTAATTTAAGATTACAGATGCTACACAATGTATATCTAAATTCGCCCGATAAATGGTCGTGATCGGCAACTTTACGATTATTAGCGGTGAAGTTCGACTCGCATATATCACACGTCAGTTTCGCCTCGTGTATTCTACACTGTTTTTCGTTCATAATGATATCGACGTTAGTTTTCAATAGCTTATATATTTTATTTGCCACCTCGTCGATGGCTAAAACGAACGATCGTGCCACTTTGTCAGATTCCTCTGAACCCCGAAAGATTACCGGATGGGTTGGAATATCGAATTGTTCTATTAATTCAACCGGTACACTATCCGCGACTTTCACCATGAATCCGTAACTCATTGGACGATGGTCTTGAATCACCTCAGTATTCACCCCCATCGTTTTCGACGATTTCATTAATAACGCCTCGAAATCGGCGTATATAACAAACGGATGACGGACCACCTTCTCCCAGTCACGAAACTCCGTCGTTTCTCCTTCGGCGGGCATGATCGGTAATATCGGTTTGTGCACCCCGCAAATACGTTTATGTTCATTTAACGCCGCTTGTCCGTGTAATTTAAATTTTTTAGGAATGTTGTCGAAACTCGTGAAACACTTTTTACACGTAAATATAGATGATTCGTGCGATGTTTTTTGATTTCTTATAAGACGAGAAAAATTATGAATATACGTGTAATGAGATTTCACGTTATCGGATATATAGAGAAGGTCGAAATGGTTCGACTTTTCTTCCTCGCAGACTTTAAGAGGATATACTATATGACGTTTTTCATCTTTAGCGAATTTTATTCCATAAATATTTACGGACACAGCGACGTTTTGACGCTCAAACGCCGGAATTTCCGATATCGGAGTAGGAAACGATAACCCCGTAAAGTCGTACCGCGATTCCTCTCGGATATAATTTAGGTTAACACGTTCACGATGATTACCTTTTACATGCCGCGCGAGGATCGCCCATTTGAAGCATTTATCGTCCATATTCTTCGGGTTAATGACGGCTTTTCGGTTGGCGATATTATTCGGTAGGGGTAAATACGACGATCCACCCAGTGGAGTATATTTGTATACACCCAATAGTAAACCATCGATACACGTTAAAGTGAACCCGCTACCTTTACTCGTGTATGCGTCTTCCTCTGTCAAAAGCACAGAGAAATCCTCATCGAGTGACCGACCAATATCATCAACAGAGAAAAGCTCTCTTGCGGGGGTTTTAAACGCCCTATTCTCGAGAGACGATTCTACATTGGGAATATTGTACGTGCCCTCCAATTTCAAATTGTATTTTATCGGGTGAAGACTCGCGCAGTAATTTAGTTTCGCGTGTAATTCCTCCCTTATCGAACGTAAAAACGTGGTATAGTTTACGTGGTTTTCGATATTCTTTCGATAAAACCATACCACCGTTCGATTAAAAGAAGAATCAATCTCGATAAAACCCGAATTATTCGAGACGATATTTAAACGTGGTTGTTTACGTTTCACTAAATTACTAGACGCGGTTGTAGCCCGTTTACCAACCATGGCCGTAGCCGCCGCCGTCGAATTATTCGCCGGTATCGAAGTAGTCGACGATGACGATAAAGCCACCCCCAGTCCTATCGTAATATATTATTATTAAATAACGTTTAAAATATTTCAAAAAGAAAAAAATATTCACCTCTGTTGTCAATAATACCCGTAACCGAATTATATTCCGCCATAGACTTCACGAAACCTAATACAATTATTAATTAATAACACGCGGATAACCCCCAAAGAATTTATTTAAAATTTATATAAAAACGAACACGAATTATTTTTCGCGGGTAAATTATATTTCTTAATTATTACTTACCGTGCATTTTTTCCGAATGTCTAGAGAGATTATCTTTTCGAGAAAAAGACAATGAACAACGATCGCATTTAAAACTAACTGCATCGTGTGTCTTACAATGTCTCGTCATATTACTTTTTACGGAAAAAACTTTATCGCACACGGAACAAGGATACATTTTTTAAAACACAAAAATAAATAGTTTAAAATTAAATAAGAGCACTATATTTTCACTTTTTTTATATTCTCGATAGTCCGAAGATCAAAAGAGTACTAAACTAATATCGTATTTTTCGATCGTATAAATAATCGAAATTTATCGGGTATATTTTATATTATCTTAATATTTCCTTAAATACCGAAAACGAGATTATCACCGTGTTATTTAGTCTGACCGATCACACATGTTGTTAATCAATACGCTTATTTTATGATTATATCGGTCTTTTAAAATATACGGGATATTAGTTGACCAAGGGTCAGAAACTGGGTCAGTTGGGTATATGAAAGAAATAAATTACTCGTAGAAAAGATAATATTTATTTAAAATTCGAAAAATATAATCTCATATCGTTTTTTGAACGATGTTCTTGTATAGGCGACGGAGTGAATAAATCGGGTGATATAAGTTGTTCTCGTTGTTGAGATGGATCCGAATTAAATTGTGTCTAAATTAAAGTAAAATAAATACTCGGATATATATATATATATATATAATAACAAATAATTACCATTTCCCCGAATTCGTATAATAGTATCTGAGACCATCTAATATCACCTTCTTGATTCTCGTGTAAAATCTCAGGCTCGCATATGCTATTCGCTAGAGTATTATAAAAACATGCGGTGTGTTATTAATTAGAAAAAAATATAATAAATATTAAAACTTACATTGATTTTTCTCATATTCATCTAGCGCCTTCATACATATCATGTCAGAGTCCTCTTCGTCGTCCGAGTCATTTTTTAATTTACGTTTAACGTCTAATTTACACACAATCGATAAAAAATGGTGACTAGTTGTAGAAAAATATTAAAACATACCGTGATTCTTCTCGAATTCTTCGAGTACTTTCAGGCAATAAGTATCATCGCTCGAATTAAATTCTTCGTTTTTATTTCCCCAAAAACTGTTCGATGTTTTACTGTTTATGGTGAGAGAAAACATTTTTAAAAGTATACGAAAATTTCTGTATAGGAACGTAATATAGTCTTCGTAGAATAAAATTCGAAATCGAACTAAAATATCGTTTCAATTTATCATTGTACAAACGTTCGAAATCCCTTAGAGTTTGTATTATCTATATTATTATTATTATTATCGTGCTATTAGCTCTACCCGCCCACATGTTTTGTTAATATAAATGTGTATTTAATAATCGAATCGTTCCATTGAAACATACTAGTTTTAGACTCTTGGGTTGGCACCCCTCTGAGTCGTATGGGTGTATGAAATAAATAAATCGTTTTGTATATTACATATATTCTACTAAAAACAGTATAATACGCGTATATTTGAAAAGAAATGACGATGAAACTTGTACGTGTTAACGTTACTTAAATCATGTAATAGGAGGCGGACGGGTGTGCATCTCGTTAATGAATTGTCGTTAAATTCTTTTGAAATAGGCGATTATAATCTCTATAGAAATAGGAGGGGTGGGGTTAGTATATGAAATCGTCTTATACATAATACGTAAACATAAATAAGGTTGAAAACGTGTGGTAACGATTATAACAATGATAACTATACGATACCTCGGTATAACGTGATAACACAATATAACTGATAAGCGTTAGCGGATAATAAGAAAATATGATAACAATGATAACTGAACGATACCTCGGTATAACGCGATAACACAATGTAACTGATAAGCGTTAGTTGATAATAAGAAAATATGATAACAATGATAACTGTACGATACCACGGTATACTGTGATAAAACAGTAACCACGTCATTGACACGTGAGTGATAACAAATGATAAAAATCTAGGGCTGATAAAAAAGAAACATTATCAAATAACTGATAACAATACTACAATAATGATAATATGTTGGTAAACGTGGTAACAAACTACTGATAAGAGGATAACCATCAGTGATAACTGTTGATAAGAGATAACATTGTTAGTGATATGAGATAACAACGTGGTTGATAAGAGATATGTGATAAGATGTATCTGTGATAATAATATAGGGCTGATAACGCTAGGGCTGATAAGAGAGGATTGGGAGGATCGCCCTTGTCCCAGAACCGACATTTTTATTCTACTAGTATACATTTAACATACGTTTTTCACGTTTCAATTAAATTATATCACCCTTTGTCCTTAATTTTCTGTACAAAGAAAATAATAATTTAATGTACGTGTATGCATATTATATAGACATTCTAACGATTTAAACTATTTTTATTACGACGAGAGATGGTAAGTGCTACGTAAGCCGATCGAATGGCTTATTTAAAGAATTTAATAATACCAACATATTTTCCTTTAATCTATAATAAATTCACGTACTTACACGCTAGTGTATATTTAAATTTATAGAAAATATTCGAAATTAAAAATAACTAGGCGTCGTATGGAGAACAGGTGGTAGAATAATTGAGGAAGTCGCAAAATCGAAACCCGAGAGCAAAAGACCATTTAATCGTCCTAAGCAAAGATGGGTGGACAAAATGAAAAAGACACGGATTTATTAGAAATGGGTATTGGATAAGAGGTAGCTGCTGACAAGGAATGATGGAAAGAAGTAGATGGTTGCAGTGAAGGGACTGAATAGCCTATACTAAGCTATAAAAAAAGCGTCGTTTTATTTTTAATCATTTAGTGGCTTAACTTTTAATTAAATGAAAATATGATAAAAAATAGTTTACTTAGGAAAATATTTGTATACATTTTAACTATCTAGTATTAACCAGTTACTTTTCACTTATTTTAAATAATTAAATAATTTAAATTTATATATTTCACGTAAATTGTGAGTTATTTTATATGGTTTTGGAATAATGTTTAATTTTTATAAAATTATATTACTTGGAACCGAAAATTGTCAATTTTAATATGCGCAAAGTTTAAATATACATTTAATTATATTAGTTATTTATAATGCGATTAAAATGTTTGCTTACCTAGAAATACCCATAGATTTGAATGTGTTACTGAACATTTTGCTTTTATTGCGTTATGAAAGCTTTCGAGTTTGTTTTTTGTTTAACTACCTAAATTATGAAGGGTTTATATTAAATACTTATTTAATAGGTATGACAACGAAAATAGTTTAGTTATATAAATTCAATTTTGACATTATATTATTTTATTATAAGAATTTTTTATTTTTTAAGGGTAAAGAAATTTACCATTAAAAAGTAAATTTATGAAAAAATTAAATTTATCCTTAAAGTAATTGCTTTATTCGTAAGGGTATCGAAAGACGATAAAGGGACGAACGCTAGGAAGTTCGGTAAATTCTCAATAGTATTTAGTATTTGTTATCAAAGTCTATTATTTTCTAGAATTATTAATTTTTGACGATCGTATGTGCATTATGGATGTTATTAATCGTTAATGTTAAATTCACCGTCACACTATTTTCTTCTCCTAATGGTAAATAATGAACGTTATGCATGTATGATATATCTAATACTTTTAAACGAGTAATGCTTGTATATATAATCTGGATCTTGAAAACGGTTCCAACGATTTTCATGAAATTTAGTATGCAGGGGATTTCGAGGGCGATAAATCGATCTAGCTAGGTTTCATTTTTAGAAAACGTCGTTTTATCGTGTTTTCAGGTAATGAAAAACGTATTATGTAATATTATATTATATTATTATTATCACCATGACAATAATAATAATAATAATTATAATTATTATTATTATTACCATAAAATCGAATCCTAACTGGACAGAAATAAAACAGGCATTGAAAATAAATTTAGAAGATGGAACAATCTTGCAACAGCTTCCACAAGATCGTCCTGATATATATATAAAACAAGTCTTTGGAAAGGTATCGGCTTTTGTATACACTATAGAATTTCAGAAACAAGGATTATCACACATGTATCTGCTTATAATTATGATATCTGATGATAAGATTCATCAACCAGAAGAGCTCCATGACTTGATTTCATTCGAAATACCCGGAAATGATGACTTAGAGTTGAGAGAATTAGTACTCAAATGGATGATTCACAATCCATGTGGCGATTTAAAGCTCAATGCAACGTATATAGTTCATAACAACGAAAGAACAAAATGTCGATTCGATTTTCCAAAATCGTACCAGGAAGTTACATCTTTAGTAGATAAAGGTAAGCCAAATTACCGACGACGCTATAATCCGCAGTTGGACTCAATTTTCATACGAACATGCGGTTTATCGCAATGACATAGACGGTCGTCGTATAACATGAGATAATCGTCATGTAGCCCTCTACATCGCATATTTACTGAACAAATTTAATTGTCATATTGTCAACGTTGAGTACGTAGGGAGTATTTTGGCTGTGAAATATTTTTATAAATACATTTATAAAAGATACGATTGCGCATCGATCAAAGTTGTAGAAGAACAAAGGACGCTGATTTATTATGAAGCAAATACATACATTGAAGGACGTTGTGTTACGCCACCAGAAGCATGCTGGCGATTATTTGCTTTTGAAATTAAAAAAAAAAGTCATAGTGTCCAATGACTGAATATCCACTTACCAGGACAATATCGGATTGCAAACTAGGATCAAATCCATGAAGATTTAGCCGATATTGGCCAAAGAGGGTCTACTCTGGTGGCTTATTTTAAGCACAATGCAGAAATTAAAAGACATAATCAGTCAAACGATAATGTCTCACGTCAATATCATTTTTATTGGCAGATGCCTGATAACTTTAAATGGATTGGAAGGTCTAGCAAATGGGCGTTCGCCGTTTGCGAGTCATTGGTGGGATTCACAATGTGAATTTCGTGGCCCAACCGGAATTTTACCATTTGCGATTGTTACTATTTCATGTAAAATATGCAACAAGTTTTGAAGACCTTCGAATCGTAACAGACATCCAAAATCAGACATGCTTAGCACGAGGCTTGATTTACGACGATCAACAATGGATAGAAGGATTACGAGAATCTGCATTATCGAAAATACCTGTAGCAATGAGAAGATTTTTTGTTCAAATTTTAGTTTACAGATGTCCTGAAAATCCAAAACGTTTGTGGGAAATATTTAAAGAAAATTTGTCAGACGATTTTATTCATGCAGCCCGGCAACATGGATAGTTAATAGAAAATGCAATTAGTATATAATAAATAATAATATTTTAATAGTGTAATGATCAATACAATTATATTAAACATTTCTTGTATATTGAGGTTGTATATGTTTATAAACTATATTAAAAAGCTAGCGCTTTTGAAAAAATAATGCAAAACATATTGGTAATAGATTTTTTATAATACATAAAACCAAAAATGTACGTATAAAACAGTAATCCATATAACTGTAAATGAATATTATTTGTTTTCATATTGGATTTTCAATACTCAGAAAATTAATAAATTACAAAGCACAAAAATAACACTAACGTCACAAACGTAAATATTTTTAATAAAGAGTAACTGAAATAAATATCGAAAAAAGTAATAACAATAATAACTAACAAAAATAATAATACTAAAAATAACAACAATAACAATGAAAAATCAAGAATTAAAACAATAATTATAACAAATTAAAAATAACAGCAATAACAATGAAAAATAACAACAATTACAATAAAAATCAAGAACAACAAGAATAACAATAATAAATCGAAAATAACAACAATAGCAATGACAAATCAAGGATTACAATAATAATCATAACAAATTAAAAATTAATAACAACGAAAAATTAATAATAACAATTACAATAAAAATCAAGAACAACAAGAATAAATAAAAAATAACGACAATAGCAATGACAAATCAAGAATTACAACAATAACAAATCAACGATAAAAAAAAATTTGTCTCGCAAATGTAAAAATGTAGAGATATCTCTCCGTCTACTTCTCTCCTACAGGTGCCGAAAATATATTAAAAATATATCGTCAAATATTATCCCTTCGCAAAGGCAGTTCGATCACGTCGTGTCATTGTACTTGCGAACTAGGCGTTATCGTAATGCAGTATATAACCCTTGTCGCTTCGTTCTTCCTCGTCCGTTTGAACGTTACCTTATCCCAGTTAGCAGCCTTGGCGAGGTAATCTACGAAAAGACACATCCGATTTATGAAATCTATCAAAACAATCGAGAGTGGAGGGGGCCGATGTACGCAATATTTATAACTTTGTTTACCCATTCGCGTGAAACGGGTACTTGGTACCGAGCATAACGCCGGAGCATGCGTTTCAGAGTTGAGTTGCTTTGAGTTGCGTTGAGCAATCCGTGACCGGCTGCCCCTCTTGGTCATGTATTTAAAATAGACTGAAATCAAAAACATTCACAAAGATATACTACAATATATACCGACATAACCACTACTGTATGTAATAGCGGTACGATCTCGGTGTGACGTACTTAACGCCGAAAAGCGGAGTACGGGTGGCGGTGAATATGGCACCAGAGCAAGCTTTGACTCGCGAGCCCGGCGTTTCTGCTCGTTGTCTTCGATCACGTACTTGAAATACTCTGAAATCAAAAATATTCACGAACATAAGCTACAATATATACCGACATATCATAAGATGACGTACGTAACGTCGTGATTCTGGAAATAGCGGTGACGCGTAGCGTAGTAGAGGTCGCTAAAGGGTACGTAAGCGCGATTTTATTGTTTTGCCGCGTCATCATTCTTGGCGCGAGTAAAAATGGCGACCGGCATATTATCGTCGTGTTTCCTACTGCTGGAACGGCTTCTTGCCGTCTCAGCCTTTTACTTACTTCTCCGTTATTCGTTCTGATCTCCCTATGATTTTTGGCGCACCGTTTATGGTACATTATCTTACATACTCCATACGTAACAACACTCCGTTAATTCACCGATTATAATAATATATTATTTCGGCGTAATAATTACTTACCCGTACACTTGACAACTCTTTTAAACGATCTGCGATTATTACATAAACCACACCGTTTGTAGAACCCATCTATTATGGATATTTTCCACTGAAAACCTACACAGCCCACTAACACACAACGCCTTGTCTTCTCTTCCACATCCACCATATTGAATAGTTTTGTCGAATCGAAAAATTTCGTTCACTTCTCACGGTGTGGTCAATGGCTGAATCGCAAGTGAAAGAGTTCGAGTCGTCGTACCCTAATTATAAACATTCGTTACGCCCATAGTTACGAATGTCAAACATAATTTTCAGCCAGATACACAAATATATATATTTAGAATTTTCTTTATTTAACACAAATTCGTTACAAGTATAGACTTATACTTTAATTGATGATTATTGTTTTCAAAATGGATATTATCGTAAAAAATATTGCGAAAAATACTCG
>JAIPRN010001298.1:0-49334 GCA_025469175.1 Geopemphigus sp. TES_GeoC_2020 | reverse complement strand
TCTATGTTCGATACGCGGAAAAAAAAAAAACACCCCCCCCCCTCTGTAAATATTTTACAAGTAAAATATAAACGATACGCTACAAACTTACGTACAAAATCGTGTACCCGTTTAATACGAACAAATAATGTCGACGGTTTCCCGGTTCGATGTTACTGAACGACAACGCGTTCTTTGTACTTGCCGCCGACCCGCACGATTATTTACACAAGTAATACGTGGAGTGACGTTTGAAATTCGGTCGAACGCGAAAACCGCACGGTGTACAATGTACAAACGTATAACGAACTCGCGTACGCGTATATATTTATAAGTGTATTCGACGTATAACGCGAACGTAACGGTTTTTTTTAGAGTGGCGGCGGTGGTTAGTGTTGGGTCGAGTACTGAACGGGTGATTTCGACAAAGTATTCGGTGAAACGAAAAGGACGTGTTATTTAAATTACCCGACGTATGTAATAAACGAACGTTTTCGGGGGTGGTTTTTTTTTTTCGTAAATAAATCACCGACCGAATTCCCTACGTAAAAGCTATTATTTGGTACGATGAATGTGATAAAAAATATAACGAGCCGCGACGAACGCCGCGGATGTCGGGGACGCTCGGATATTACGGTTTAATTTATTACGATTTATTCGAACGCGAAGGATAAATCGTTGAACTCGAAAAACGATTCAAAACGGCGATCACGGTTTAACATAAATGAATACGATTTTACGCGTGTGTACGCTTTTTACAAAGTTCTTAAAAATGTCCGTGTCCTAAACGGCGATTTTGTCTTTTCATTTTCGGGTCGTTTACCGTATTGCGTCGCGGGAAACTATTGGGAAATTCGAAAAACGTGGCCCCGGTACGTCGACCGAAAGATTGACCACCTTCGACACGAAAAAGTGTTTACCGGCGAAATATTAATTGTCCACATTTTGAAACCAATACGTCCGATACACTGGGAATCTAAAAATATTTCGATCGGTTTTGCCGTCCCGAATCGTTTTAGAATCCCTAGTTACGTATAGAAAAATGATTACCGGACCCGGGATTATTGTTTAACGAAAACCCAATTTGAAATACAACGGCGCGTACGTTACGGACCACATATATAACGCGGAAACACGTTCGTTTATTAAATTATCGAAGTGGACAATATGTTGAAAGTTATCGGGTAATTTGCGCTTATCGAAGAAGCGGACGAAAACAATTATAATTAACGTACCTAGCGTATTCGTCTTCGTTTTTCGGCATTTCATGCCAATTCTATTGCGTAAACTGAAATTCCACTCAGATAAGAACATACATCGATCGCACTAACGTGTGTGTGTATGGTATATATATATACGCCATTATATAACTCTTATATACTAACTCTTGACAAAAAAAAAAAACAAATCCGTTCCGCGCATATGGTAGAGCTCTGAGTGGAAACTATATACGTATTACATATATACAAACGATTTTTCCACCTCCTCAAAGTTAAAGCTTCCCCGAGGACCTGCACACTATATAAATACCGTGTTTATATATATATATAATACTCGTGGGTCTGGTATTAAAAGAGTCTAAATCGTATTTTGTCCCCTCCGTATCGATTTCCTTTCGTTCTTTTTTTCACCGAATCGTATACCACGTAAAGACACAACTCTTCATTTCTCGAAAATCGAACGCGCACGTCCGCCGCTATTAGTAATTACGAAGTTCGTCTATAATGTACCATTTGTCCGGTCCGACGTCCGCGGATACAAAGCAATTTTATCTACGAAACATTTTCGCTCTATATTCGCCGTTTCCGATAGACATTTTGTATTATTATTATCGCACTTGCGTACGCCACAATATCGTAATGCGACGTTCGTTATATTACTGTACATTTGTATAACAAATGGCCGACAATCGCGACGAAAATATATTGATTGGTTGGAAAACGCGATTGTTTTTAAGGAATTACCGAGCGCGCGTTGGTCGTTGTATGAAAAATAAATGTGGATTTGGCGTGAAACGTGAGTGCATCGTACAACTAACCTGTAAGCTACTGTGGGAAGGCTCTAGGGGGATTTCGGCATCTCTAGGTTTACAATTAGCGTCATTCCGTCAATTATTTATTTATACATCCAAATTTGCGTAAGTTACTTCAGATAGTAATTACGATTTCAATTAGTTCGGCAAGTTCAGTGGTAACTACTGACGTAACGTCATGCCGAAAATCGGGCTAGAACAAATATTAGGTACGCTTTGACCGATAATTTATTAGTCTATATTATGTACGTATATAGAAAAGCGTCCTACAAATGATTTATAACCGAACACGTTTTAGACAAAGATTGAATTTAATAAATTGGTATAATATAACGCGAATAGTTAATAGGTTCGTTATCATAATACACAAAATATAAAAAAATTTCGTAAACGAAAAAAAAATTATTAATTTCGTCAAATACTCAAATATACGATAAAATTTTTAAAGCGAAATGGGATGAAGGGGATTGGATTCCAACGAGTTTATGAGTCATTCACGATATTAGCGCCTTCAAAACTGTAATTATAGTTTCACTTATACGTGCACACGCGTGTAAACAACTCGAAACGGTCTAATAATTGTACGCGCTAGATCGAAAGTCTCGATTTTTTTCATAGTATACTAGGACAAATTTTTAAAAATATAAAAACTAACGTTTATTTAACATTAATTGAAATATCGACGTCCACACAATGTCCTAGAAAAGAAGTTAACGAACTCGAATATTTTTCGGTTCGATTAAAATGAACGATTTCCCGTCTGGCTTTTAGACGTCGTCTACACAATGGTACGAAAATACGCCGATTTCCCCCTCCCCTGAATGACCTCGAAACGATTGTCCGCGAAACATTTATGAAAAATTCTAAAAAATCGGAAACTTTTAATATCCCCGTCACGTACCATCACGCTGTTACACTATTCATAAGTAAATGTCCCGCGGCTATGTCTCGTAGAGCGTATAGTTTAAGATACGAGAAACACAAAGGCGATCGCGGATTTTTATTTCCGGGCGAATTTTCCGAGTAATTCGAATAGTTACAAAACGTTTTGCTTGCGACGCGAGTCCCAAGACGGTATTTTGTCAGTCCCGGTAGGCCGTCGGAATTTTCAACTTAACCCGTGATCGACGATCACCGTAGTAGGCCAATTTCACACTCCTTAAAGCCCACAAATGAAACATGAGGAACTGATAGATCTTAACCCCTTAAATTACGTAAAGTATTCCGAGCGAAAAAATTTTTTTTTTTAATTTCGCTAGGTTTCATATTATTTCAAATGATTGTTTACTTAGCAAATAACTCGACCGAAACGGGTTGCGTGAAAAATGAAATTACTACAAAATAATAATTAGAACGCGTAATTCGAAGCGACGGAAATGCATAGAAAATAACGCGTTAAGTAACGAAATTAGAAGTAGCATTTTTGGAAATGAAATTCGCTTGGCGTCGAAACGTTTTCATCCACAAATCGTAATTCCGAACGAGTATTTTCGCTATTGCCGCGGACGTTAATAACGAACGTCGACGACCCTTAAAATAATATTTTTCACGTGTTGTACAAATGTTATAAAAAAAAAAAAACGGCGAAATGCTGTTCGTTTGTGTTTACCGCAGAACGGCGATTGACGGAACGCCGAAATTCGACAACGGACTCAAGTCGGCGGCATCGACGCTGGCGTCGATCGTCAGCCGACAGGCGTTCGACATACCGCGAAAGGCCAGCGACAGCGACAACAGGGACGACGACGTTGCCGACCGGCTCTCTTTGCCGGACATCGGAAGCGCGGGTGACGTCAACGTCGGCGGCAGTGGCGCGTTCGCGCGAAGGGACACGCCAGCTCCGAGAAACCGCGACCCTTTCGGAAGCCCTGTCACGCCACTACAACAGACGTACAACAGCTACAGGCACCACGCCGACAACGCTCGGAACACCGCCGCCGCCGCCGCTACCGAAACGGCCGCCGCGTCCGGTTGAATCGTCCGCTTCGATGGAGTGTCGTGCGAGTCCGAAGACGGATACAGGACGTCATGGAGTAGTAATTGTCCTATCCCTCCGTTACAGAAAAAAACTAAGACGCGTAAAACTGGTCCGGAAAACGAACGATTTATTTCCCAGAGTATGGAATTCTCTGGAACTAAGCGTGTTAACGATTCCTTGGAACTTACTAAAATTATTTCGAATTTTTTAACCGAGTCAAAGGGTTAAATCAATGTCGACACATATGTCGAATAAGTTAACGAAATAATATTAACTAATCTAAAGTTTATACATACACACATATATATCGAAAATTATTCTTTAATTTCTACAAATACGTTTTTCGACAATTTACATGCAATCTTATAATATCTCTTGTCTACTCATATTAAATATTACTCGCGTTCGTCTCGAATTTAATTGAACACGTCGGGATAAAGAAATAAGTATAACAAAAAGCCTTCGGCAATGAAAATTCCATAGTAAACGATTTGGTCGGAACAAAACAAAAATACCCTAAAATGACGTTAATGCGAGGGAAAATAAAGTTAATATTAAACTAAGAGTAACCCATTAAGTTAATTTTAACTTTTTGAATTATCAACTCGTTAGAGTCCAGCCACTATTTCACTGTTAATACCAAACAAACGTTCAAATTTCGTCATTTTCAAGTACTCTATAGGCGAACGCAATGTTTATTGTCTCTGTCCGTCTAATAGAAAGTATAAAATTACGTACGACTGAAATTGATTTGAGTTTGTGTATTGAAACATTTTCGATTGTATCTGAGCATCTCGTAACCGTTTTGAAAAATATCGATTGATAAAAAAATGACGATGTCTTGAGATTTGGATTTTTTTTTAAATCACTTATTTACAAAAAGGTGTTAACGAAATAATTAAATTTTAATAAAATTAACCGAAAAACGAATTATTAATGATTAATATTTAACAAAATTATTCGAGCGAGAAAGAAATTAAATTTTGTAAAATAACGTAGCACCGCGGGATATATTTATCGAAAAATCTGACTTTTTTTTGAATCAATACGGACACAATTTTAATTTTTCGAAATAGCTGTATACACATGTTGAAATTGCCCCTCCCGTTAGAGAGCGTTGTATCCGATTTGGGATAAACCAAGTTCGTTTCTCGACCGTAATATTTGTAAACATAGTATTTCAACGCCGAGACAAAATTCGTTGCGCGAAAACGACGGCGAGCTTGAATGTTTGACGCAATAAATCCCCGTACCTCCTACGTTTAGGAAAATCAAAAATGTAATTCAATCGTCTGAATTTAGCGAATAAAATGGGCGTATTTTAGTAGATCTATATTACACGGACGTAATAAATGTACACTTTACGATAAGTCTTGGAATATACTCAAACTTATCTTATCGTGTTTATTGAAAAACGGTAAATTTATTTGGCATTTTAACTGTTATATACTGGAAGATTTTATTCGAAATCGTTTCGCGCCGGGGCGAATACGCTTCGTTATATACGCTATAGTGTCGAAAAACACGCGTTTGAGTGTGAAAATTCGCCAATTTCGACTAAAAGCCCGTGTTTATTTTAACGTGCAACGACCGTATCGTTGATTGTAAACACCGTAATATAAAAACGGCGAAATTTACAATACTATTTATATTACGTGACGTATGCCGTGAGTAGAGTACCGTCAAAACAAATACTTTCCGGGGCATCATTATTATATCGAAAAATAAAAACAATTTCTTTTGTCACTCGGTACGTTTTTATAACAAACTTATTTATAAATTTAATGACAAAGGGGCGTACATTTAATTGATTTTATCAAAAACCAAAATAACTAAAAATCGAAAATCAATGAAAGATAGCTTCGGACCACTTCCTTTCCGTTCCCAATAATAATATTAAATCTAAAAACCGATACGACGTGAGCACAATAAAACTTTTAAAAATATAATTCGTTTACGGATACTATCTCGTTGTTTAGGTATATTTAAATTCGTTTAAATATCCATTAGTTTATATCAAACACGAAAGGCGCTTTTAAAAAAACGTTATTTAAAAATCAAATTAAAAATGAAAAACAAAATTGAAAGTTCATAAAGAAAAACGAAACCGGTATGAAATACGTATTTTTTATAGTGACGAAGTGTTTCAAAACAAACTTAAATTGTCTTACGATAAACGTAATAATAATTACTAATCATCTCATGATTTGTGTTTAAACGGCAATTATGTTATTTAAATTTACTTTGACGTATTTCGATTTTTAAAGAGTTTTACTTTAAAATTAATATCGCGCTATTGATTAACGTTTAAACGCATTTTATAATATTTTAACGCTTTAAGCAGTAAACTGTAAATTATTTAAATTTAAAATTTGTGATAAGTTAATTTACAAATCGTTTGAATTATTTGTTTTCTTGATAAAACGTTAGTTTTATAAATAAATAACTTTTAAAAACCAAAAAAAAAATTAATTCTTCAAAGCGTATAGAATCTTTAACGCCAACGTTAACAATACTTTAACAAAGATTAACAAAAATCAGAACTCAAAAATTAAAAATGTTTTTCATCTCGTATTAATATTAAATTTAAAACTTTATTATATTCTATACTAATGCTTCAGTATTAAAATTGCTTATACTTTATCTTTAATAATTACTCTCCAGCATATATATTATATGCGCAATGTTAAATGATACAAGTTAGAAATAAATGTCGCACAAAATCATAAAATTAATGGAACGAAATAAAAAATTTAATTTCTAGCAATAAATATAAGTAGACGGAAAATTTGGACGCGCGAACGCCATTTTTTTTTTATAAAAAAAATTCTATTCCTCTATAATAAAGATATTTATATTATTTTATTTCGATAGTTATTAAATTTGTAATTTTTTCGACGTATCGTATTAAGTTTTAGATAATGTTATATTAATCAACGATTTTAATATTTCAGATAATTCTACATTTGAAAAGATGGTATCTTTGTGATGGTATTATTATTTTTAAAGTCGTATTATTTTTGAAGTCGCTAATGTGACCCCTTGAGTTTAGGCCACTGAAATAAACAATCCATAATTCGTAAATACGTAGTAAATTATATAATATTATGTACAGGCGAGTTTATTGTATTGACGTACGCACGTCCTTTTTTATTAATTTGCTTTTCGGATGTTAATTAAATTAAAAATTACAGACGGTATTTTTGTACTACCGTATTAGCCAGGAATTAACTTCGGTGGGAAGGCACCACCAAATTTATTATCACCATTTTCAGAAATACTGAAGACTAAATGTCGTCTCGGGGACCAATTACTATTTTCATCCAAAAAGTGTACCGCGTAATATTTTCCGTTTAATCGAACAGCGAACTGATGCCCACGTTCGTATTAAAAAAATGATAATACGAAAGCGTAACCTAGTTACGGAGGGTCTATATTTGAACTAGACCGAAAAAGCGTTGGCGAGAATGTATTCGTTTGCGATCACCCGTGCAACTAACTACCCGAAAATGTAATCTTTTAACTTTGTCCAACGATTAGTAATCGAATTGCCCTTCCCTTATGTTGCCCATATCCATTGTAACGGTAATCGTAAAGTAGACGATAATGTTTACGTTAAAAAACACATCGCGTACACGCGTAATACCTAATCATTTACGAACCAGGCGCTATATATTCTATCTTATATTTTACCTTCTACCAAAATTTCCAAGATTTAATTATAATTGCGCGTGTGCCTAATGCACGTACCCCCATCCTCCCCTCACAACACACACACACACACACACACACATACTGATCATAGCGATGCGTACGCGAGTTTACGCACACGCCGAGTGAAAAACCCGTAGGTTTTAAGTACGACAACGGTGAACAACATAATATCGTCGTCCAATCTTCCGTAAGAACCCAATCCCGTTAAAATACTACACAATATTACGTCGTACTACTACGGCGTCGCCACGAGTATTGTGCGTCGTTTCGATTCGTTATTATCATATAAATGGACGTATTCTTTACATCAATTTATATTACGTAACGTATAGGTAATCACTTTTCTTCCTCTATTTAAATAATAATACGACGTAACGTTTTTAATATTTTAGCCTCGCGTCTACTTTTTTTTTATTACGGTTATAACCTTCACTAGCCCAGCCAAACGTCTACTTGTACGTTATAAATGTATAATGTATATAATAACCCGTTGTACGTATACGATTACGCGTTGTCGTAATTAAACTATCGTTATTTTGTGTACACGCGATATTATTTAAATATATTCGCGGGCGTGTGTGCGCGCACGTGTCGGTTTAATTATTATATACATTTTTCGTCGACGACTTCGGAGTACTGAATCGCACGATAATATGACGGGTCTATTATCGTAATAATATTTCCACGTTATCTCGCGTATACAAATTACGTACGAATACTGTGCGGTAACGTTTTTGGAGCCATTTTGTTTTCCTTTTCCGCGAGCGTACACGAATACACTATACACGACACGTACGTATTGTTGTACGTCCGCGTCGCCGAAAATAAATTACCGTTATTCTTTACGACGTTCGCCCGGCGGTAAATGTTTAGATAAGTACGTAATGTTTTTTACTCTTGGTTTCCCGTATATTGTACGAAAATAGAACGACGATGATCGAGAGAGTGACACAAGCGATCGTACAAAACATACGCGCGAAATATTACGGAATTTCGATGTTTGTCGTTGTATTCAAAACGCGAAACAATATTATATATATATAAAACTAATTAAACGAATCGTTTGAAGTCGAATATTTCGCGTACAATACGAAAAAATATTTGTATTTACGAAATTACCGATGTGAAAAAAAATGATATATTACGGACTTTTAACCGCGTTGGTTGGGAATATATACTAATTTTTTTTTTTTGTGAAATGCGCCACGAAGTACAAAACAATACAATTCCTTACGACAACGGAAACGAACGAAACTAGCTACGATATAAAATTATTCGTTCGGGTTTTATTTCGCGTCGATAGTAACTTTGCAGTACCCGAAACTAAAGTCGTATAAATCAATAAAACTGCGAACAAAACAAATAAACCAAAATCGTAATGTACTTATAATGTCTCGGATAGCCAAAACTCCAAAGTTACGATAAACTAATATCGATAGGCTGGGGATAGTGTGCTTACAATAATATCGGAGAAGTATTGTATAAATATACGAAAGCCGTTCGTTCTATTTGGCTTTACATATCCGAGCCGACCAACCGCGGCTCGATGTGGTCACCTTTAAAAAAAAACTGCGCGTACAATTACGTGTCAAAAACAATGAAAACTAACGTTATTTTAAGGATAAAATTTTTAAAAAAAACCCCTTCGAAACGACCATGTTTATAATTAGCGGTCGAAGTGGGGAATTGGCGTCCCTCCGACAGTTTTAATTAATTGTTTTTTGTTTCGGTTATTTAGCGATTAACGTTGCTTTAACGCGTTATATATCGTAATACGACGAACGATAGGTTCTTTTTTTATCGGAAAATAAAAAAATAAAATTTAAACGTTTAAACCTTTTTGCAACGACCGTAAATTCGTGCTCTTACTTATTTCAAAAATAGTAGGCGTAAAAATACCGGGACATCGGCCAATAATCAACCGACAGGCCATTCGACAATTGTCAATCGTAAAACGAACATCAATGTCACGTATATATATATATATACATTAAATTATACGATCCGAATTTAGTAATTTCATTTAAGCGTTGACAAAATATTGACATTTCGTATTTTACAAGCGATTGTCCGGAATTAAGCCGAACAACGTTTTGGATAGTCGATGGTAATTTAATAACGCTACGGTCTTTCGACCAATAACCCGACCAATAGGTAAACTGTATAAAATTGTTAGATGTACAGTGCGAATAAGTCGTAAGAAGTACGCGTATGCCCTTGGCCACCACGGGTCCATCGATTTTCGAAAAATTCGGTATCCCCCAAATAGCGGACAGCCCGACAGTTTTTCTACAATTTTCCCCTCCCACGGATTATTATAATTTGTTTTAATCCTCTTCGACCGCTGTCCGAGCACACGCGGCGTATAATACTAATTCGAATTCGACTTTTGTCGTTTCGATCTAATTAACAAACGGTTTCGCGTTTTCTGACCAATCCGTTTACTTTACAGCCACGTTCAGGTTCTATAATCGTCATTGGGCGCGTAGATATTTGAAACGAACGGCGTGTGTTCCCGCAAGAGATTACAAAACGCGCGACGCTTTTGTTTTCCCTTTTAATCGATCCGCACGACGATTTACGCGATTTTTTGTTAGTTTACGTAATATCACAACAGAAACGTACCATAATATCCGTGGTGCTATCTATGGATCATAATTTTCGGTACTATACTAACGAAATTGACTACTGGCCGACGATAATTATGGATTTTTGAACGGCTCCGAGCGATTAATCATTACGAATAATGCCCCCCGAACGTGTAAAAATCTACGGTTGGAAATAATCGTGTAGCATAAACGCTACGAGCAATTGTAGAGATTCGCGCACGAACGACGAAAATTGTTCCGTTCGATTTAAATGTACGTATATAATCAAAACGACGTATCCGAATCCCGATCTGGGCCCGTAAATGCCAATAAAACCGGACCTCCTGGGCGCGCGCCTTCGTAATTCGTAAAAAACACGCGTACACGTTTTTCGGTTGATTTCATTCCGCTCGGGTGGTTTGTCGCGGAATTATTTTCGTGAATGGGCGCTTGTCTATTAGCCGGCGTTACGTTCGTAATATTCGATTCGGACGTACGTTTTATCCAAATACGATTAATGATCCGATCGATGTGTGTATTTTGGTCACGTATACCGGTGTGTACACGCGTGCGTCGTTGAATCGTTTACGTTCGCTAATGAACGTTATTCGATAAACTCGACATCCCACGAAGAAACGTTCGACACATTATGTCGAGTGTGGTGCACTATACGCGAACGATACTCGTTTGAGAGCGTACCGGTTATATACTCTACTTGAAATCTAACGACTTGAAAACGTATACAAATTTAACAATAGAAGACGCTCGTTTTTACCCATTCGCGTGCGTTGTTTGTGTACACACTCGGTTACAGAAACTGATAAAACTGTCGACATGTACGTTTCGAACGTGGACAATTTTTGTTTACTCGTTGGTTTTTTTTTTTAAGCTCAAAACATAAAACGCGCAAACTTAGACATATACTCACACATATACATATATATTTAACAATGTCTATCATATATATATATTATAAGTAGCCGCTCAAAATAATTTTTCGAACGATTTATCGTTACTTTCGAATTCAAAATAATAAATAAAATTCTAAAAAATCTGTCCGAGAAAATCGATCGGGCCTATTTTCGATTTTTTCGCGTTATTTTCAACATTCTAAACGACTATTTCTTTATCGGAATTTTTTTAAATAATAAAATTTAAAAGTATAATCAAACGCGTGTTTACGACGATTTTTCGTATTAAACCTAACACCCGTCATGTGTCGTCCGTTGTCATTTTCAATTCTCCGTACATTTTCCTCTTTTATTCTTATTACCATTTTCATTTTAATTTTTTACTCGGACGTACAGACGCGAACTGTTGTTGACACAATGTGTGTTTCCATGTGTGTTGGAGGTTCTTCTCCCGTAGTATTTCTCGTATCCGTAAGCTACGCGTTTCTCTTTCAGTATTGTAAATTCCGAAATGTACGTGTACGTGATAGTGAAACAACAACAAAAAACCAACCAAACCCTTTTTCTCTTTTTTCGCATTAGCGGTTTAGTTTTATAATTGCTGTTGTAAAACAAAGGAACCGTGCAACGGAATAAACCTTAACGTAAAAACGGCGACGTGTCCGAACAATGTTTCGTTAATTATAATTTTCGATTAGTTCGTTGGCGCGGAAGAAAACTATTCAAATTCTATTAAACGTTATATAGTGTTTCCGCGGTTTAAAAACTCCGTTTTCGTCCGCGAGTCGGTATAGTTTTTTTATTTTAAAACGTTAAACGACTTCCTTAAAAGTTTAAATGAAAATAAATAAATTTACGAACGAACGTGGAGACACGAACAATATCACTGAAATTAATCATTTCGTCCGCAATACGATCTAATATATATTACCTGTTACCACAAACTTAAATTATATAAAATTATAATAATTTTAATTCGCGAAAATACTCGTCAAATCGTACAAACAATATAATATACGTATAGACCTTCTATATAACGCAGATAATCAAAAAAAGGCCATTCCAACACCAACCTACTCCTCCTCCCTGGAACATACTTCTGAGTTGACTATGAAAATTCATAATTCGTAATACATAATCGCCAAGTAAAAATATCAAATTACAACTAGCGGATTGTAAAAAAAGTAAAATACGTAAAATAACGAATCGGTACAAAAAAAATAGTTTAACGAAGTACGTACAAGTCATCTTGTACATGACGATATCGTACTTATTCGTTATAATAAACTACTAACGTCGCTCCGAATCGTTTTTCCGAATACGATGATCTATCGGTGCTTTCGAAATCAAAATGATAATAAAACACTAAAATGTCCGTCGAAAAATCGCGCGTGAACCGAACACGCGTAAATTTACAGTACCCGTCGCTCGCTATACGTTTTTTTTATTCAATTTGACGAATTAACGAATTAGAAAACTAGACAAAGTCGTCAAAAATGTTTTAAATAAATCGTAATTTGGTTATGTCGAACAATTTGACAATATATACATATAAATCGCGAAAAGATAAAAACGCGTTAATATTAGGTCCGATGTATATTTACACAAATGTAGATAATTACAACAATCAACGGTGTCAGCTGTCCTATAGCAAAAATCAAAGTCGAACTTTCGGAATATAAAGATGCTCTATAATCGTACTTGGTTTCCGACGTATTACGTTTAAACTAACTTTATTAGTTAATTTTGGTAAATATTTCGATGAAGAGACAATTCGCGTTCGTAACTGCCTTTTCAAGGAAAACGACACGGAAAGTCGAAAGTACATCTAATTAACGTGGCCAAACGCGTCGATTTTGTTCGACGTTTTGTCGTGACCCCCTCGGTTGAGCCGATTGCAACCGATTGTTGTCACCGTCGAACGGTTAGAGCCGTTAGATACGGTGAATTCGATAACGCGCGTTCGTCCCGAGGAATTAACTCCGTTTAAGTGATCGTCGGTTTATCGAGTCGGCATTTTTTAATACTTACGGAGTAAGTTAGTTACGATTAAAATTATACGCGCTCGGACAACTAATGGGTTGTCGTGGTAGAACTACGACTGCCGTCGCACATTCAGACACAACCGTGCGACGGCGGCAATCGGTAATTACTCGAGTTACAAACGCTGACTGCGAACAAAGAGTTCGTAACAGTTTAATACGTAAAATTGACCGAACTAGGAAATGAATTTCGAGCGTAAAATATACACGTTCGCCAAGACGTTAGGGAATCTTCGCTATAAGTCACGATAGGCCACGGTGTGCCAGTATCGGGGAGTTGAAAAGCGTGTTACGAATCGCTGTGATACACAGGTGGCTGCCATCGGACGACAGGTGGTCGTGACGTATTGGCCACCGTCGCGTTCTCGACGTATAATATTCGCGCCCTCTTAATTCGCACCCAACGTCCGGTTTTCCCGTTTATTTCGCACACGTACGGTAATAAATCCGGGAGTTGTTTTGCGTTTGTCCGTTAGACTATTCCGAAAAGGCGTTTGTTTCGCGATTGAAGTATAAAAATATTTTAGTTTTTCGTTATTAGCGACGAAAAATGTACACCTCGTGAGAAATTAATTCTTCCTAAAAATTTTCGGTGGGTGGGGGTTTATCCTCCCTCCCCGTTAATGATACGAAAACGCGTCTCGTTTATGTACACTACGAAAATTGCTATCGACCGTCGACGAAATTGTCGTTTATGATTTTGGTCGGGTAAAAAGCGGACTTTAAAAATAATTTTAACCGGTTTCGCGATATTTCGGTTCCGTTTCGACGACATCGAACGGGACGTACTTACAAGTTGGATGGGAGGTTAGATACCGCGACGTTCAAACGGGGCGACGAAAATTCGATCGTCGGGAAAAAAAAAAAAAAATGAAATCGCATACGGAACGTCCGTCTGCCGGCCGACACGGTGGCGAATTTTTGGAAAACGTTAAAAACACTTTTTATACGAACGACAAAAAAAAAAAGAAACGGAAAAATCCGTTACAAACGGTCGATACACCCAAAATTTCCTTTTTAGTCGAGCAAATATTTTCGGGATACCTCCCACCGCTGACGTTCGGATATGTAACACGTATTGCCCCGCTACGAAGCGAAAAATGTGTACGTACACCCCGGGAGGGGGACGGCCAGTACTCGACCGTTACAAATTGTCGTAAACGCCGAACAACCATTATTACCCCGACGTTGGCGGTTTCGGCGAACGTTCGGTGTTCGTCGGCGACCGCGGCCCGTAATTATTACGCTCTACGCCCGTACGATTTGTTATCATCGACGTGTTATCCGTCCGTCTTATCGTCCAATCGAGTCGATCACAATAATAGGCGACCGTGCGGATTAAGTGTCGTACGGCGAACGTTTTCCCGGTCGACGCGACAATTTTACGATTTGGCGTTACGTCTGAAACCTTACGCACGCGCGAATTCGACCGGCCGTCGAGAAATTACCGCGACCGGTGAACCGAACACGACCCGTAGCGGAATCGTTTTTTCCCGAACTACGCGCCGACCCGATGGCTTCAGACGGCGGCGATAATAGAATCCCGTCCAACGAGGAAATCGTGGACGAACTCACGAAAGACTTGAAACGTTCGGCCATTAAGAGCGATTCGGACGGCGACGTGTCGTCCACTCGTCTCGGCCAATGCGATTCGGGAACCGACGACGACGACGACGATACGGACAAAGTGACCGAAACGAAAGACGAAGACCATATTGACGACAGACTGCTGAAGGAAAGAGACGAACAGTTGACGGACGATGAGAAACGGGTTAGTATTTTTCGCCACCGATTGTGTCGAACCTTTTTATTATTTCCCGTTCTCGGTTCTATTAACAACGCCTTTCGAACATATTCTGTTCGACGCGATGGGGAATTTAATATGAAAACGCTAGCGGTATTGCCCGTTTTACGTTATTAACGTATCATTAACGAGCTATTTCGTTATTATAATCGTTACACATTTTACTGTTTAACGACAGAGTTGTCAATGTTCACTTTTACGGTTATCCGATTTCGATCGTAATGACGACATGTTTTAGTAAAACTGTTCGTGTCGCGAATAGAAATATTTCAACTTTTTACGGTTTCGGGGCGCGGCGTTTCGCGAATTTAAAACTAATATCACGTCGTTATAAGGCGTATTTCTATGACAAAAATATTTACGCGTTTATAATCGTTATACGTTGATTAATTTACACAAACTTCGTTTTACCCGTGTATACAAATTATTAATTTTATTTTGTACGTTGGATCGTTAAACTATATAGATATGCTTGATCCCACATTTGAAACCATGGCCTAATTTCGTAATAATCACTAGTGGTTTTTTTGTTTAGGATATGTTACAAAAGGCTCTTAGTTTGAAAAATGAAGGTAACTTGAAGTTTAAGAATCAAGAACATGAAGAAGCCTGTAAACTCTATACAGACGCATTACGTATTTGTCCACTGATTTTTCCAAATTACAGAGCTATATTGTTCGCAAATCGAGCCGCAGCTAAGTCGAACATTGTACGTTGTACTTTTAATCGTATAATTTTCGTTATATAGACGCGTCCAATTTTGTTTACAGCATATAGAAAGCGCCATTGAAGATTGTACTCGAGCTATAGAATTAGATCCTAATTATTTAAAAGCGTATATTAGACGTTCAAAATTGTTTGAACGCAATGATAAGCTCGATGAAGCATTGGACGATTTAAAGAAAGTGCTCGAAATTGATAAAAGTTATGTCGAAGCGGCATACAACGCCCAAGTACGTCAATTACCCAATCTTTGTCGTAAATTATTAACTTTATTTTCGTTTTACTTGTGTCCGTAGGTGTTACAAGAAAAAATAAACGAACGTAACGAAAAACTAAAAACCGAAATGATGGCTAAACTTAAAGATTTAGGTAACATGGTATTAAAACCGTTTGGTCTATCAACTCAGAACTTCCAAGTCAACCAAGATCCAAACACTGGCGGATACTCGATCAATTTTAAGCAATAATTTTAATTCACATTTTTGTTAATAATTTTAAATTCTCATTACTTTGTATGTATGTATTATTATTATAAATAAACTATCGGTGATAAAAACACGATACCACATATTTGATCAACTTTTTATTAATTGATAATAAATAAGAACTTTTTAATGATAAAAATAAAAAGTTAAGTAAATGCATGATTAGGTATGTTAAGTTGATCGAAATAACACATACGCAAAAAAAAAACATCAAACTAAAACTAACATAACAATAGTTTTCTTCGTTAGAACATTCAAAATATTGAAAAAGAAAACCACGATAATTCTGACAAGTTGCTTGAATGCTGTCAAATTGTAATGGTAGTACTTATTGTGTTACGTTCCACAAATATTTTTTTACCAATTTTCACATGAAGAATTCTTCCGTCGAAACGGATAATGTAAGTCATGTTCTAGCCACTATAGGCTGATCGAGCATAGTAATTTCAATCTGTTAAAACAAAATTGTTAAGGATATATATGTTTTTTTTTTATTTAATCATTATTTTGTTAATATTCTCAAATCTCGTTAGACATTTATGCTTGACATATACCAAAACTAATAATCAATTATCAATATAGTTAAATTATTGACGATACATCTTACAGGGAATGTAGACTAATTATCAATTGTAGCATTTGTAAAAAATCTATTTTTTATATTAAAACATTTTTAAGATAGGAGAATATTTAGCTATTTGACATACTTATAATTTTATTATACGATTTATTCGTTTCTCGAGTTTTAATTTATTTTTTATTATCAAAAAAATATACTGTTTCGAAAGTCATTAAACCATATTACGTAAATTAACATATATTTACTTAATTCAATTAAAAACTTTCATTTATAAGTACGAAAATTAATCGATAAAATATTGATAACAATCTAGATATATATATTAGATATTATATTATTAAGCGATTTTTTAATTATACATAAATTATCTAAAACATTAAATATACTTAAAAATCATATTTTATAATTCTAGGGTGTATTTACATCATACAAATATCCAATAATGGCACAAACTTCTTTTTTAAACAAAAGTATTTCTTTCAAATTATGAAATAATGTGTACGAGTGAACATACTCAAAATAATCGTTATATATGTAAATAAAATCTTCAGAGACGAATGAATATTTTAAGGGATTTTATGTTTACACATTTTTTAGTCATGTTTTATAGGCGTTTAATCAAATATTTTAGAAATTTTATTAACGAGTAATAGCTTCATATTTTAGACTTTTAAAAGACCTACAAATACGTTTTCTAGTATTAATGTTAAAACCGTACGAAAAATATAAAACATCAAAAGGATACGATTCTCAGGCCTCTTTCTGCAGGATTGGTAAGCATTAAACCTCTCGGTAAATAGACCATATCGTTCTGTTCGACTATAAATTTGCCAACTTTGCGTAAACACTGAAAACACATTTAGACAGTATCAGGTATCGAAATGAAAATTGAATACACAATTTCTTTACTTTTTCGTAATGCGTGTCTGCACACAAAAACATGGTATACACGGTGAAACACGCGAAACATCCCTCGCAGTAAGTCTTGCACGACGCTTTCTCCGCTTCCGCGAAATACGTGTTCAACTGATTAATTGTGTATTCGAAAACCGATCGTTCGATCTATGATCAAACAGTCGATATGTATATAAATATTAAAACGATCGAATTGGTAAAGGGTAGCGACTCTTACCTTGTTTTCGAGTCCCTGTGGAAAACTCGTCATAAACTTGACGGCCGTTCCGTCCGAATAGTCACGTTGGACGAACACTTTGGCGTACTGGGGCCCCGGCGTCTGACTGGTCGTGGTGTTCCCTTGGGATGATCTTATGGTCGGCATTTCTCGTACGATCGTACTAACGCGAAAAACCGATTAACGTTACGTTTCCGAACCAAATACCGCCGTAAACGGCGAACGTTTCGTAATCGTACTTTACCGACTGCGCGGCGACTCGTTCGCAACAATTGCCCACCGTTTTGGCGAGCCGTTATATATATATATACGCTGGCGCGTATACGTCCCGGGGCGGCGATTACTTATTCGTCGTGGTCCGCGCAAGTTGACGGCTATTACCTTTTTTACGGTCGTCCGTCCGGTACGTTAATAACCGGACAACGAGACCCGCGGACGGCCGTCGGCAACATTCGGAACGACTTGGACCACTATCACGGGAATACCACCGTCGGTGTAAATGTCTACCATTACTGGGCACTGATAACGGTGACGCGGGTGAACACACCGACGATACGCCTCGGCGCCAAGTAGAACGTAAACGCGGTATCGAAAAACAACCGACGATTTGGCTCGGGCCAAGCGGAAACACGCTATGTCCGGAACATAGCCCGTAAATATTATTCAGAAGTTATCCGGTATACGCGGTATCAAGTGATAAGCGGTGTTCCGACATTCCTAGCGCGGTGTTGGCGAAACAGCTCTTCGCACGACGAACGGGACGTCGAAACGTTCTAGTTCCACCTACGTTTCGCGTGTCAACGATTATCGACGTTGGCGCTAACTCGTACGTACGGCTTAAATGGGTCGTCCCTTATATACACGAATCCGTACTCTAATCGCTAATTACGCGTTCCTCTAGTTTACCACCACGAACCCTTTTCTTCGGCTCGCCCCTCCCCCACACAAACCCCAGTGAACGATATTGAAAACAACACGCTCCTCTAAAACCTCGGCCAACTACGTCTATCTATCCCTAGCGTTCCCTTTCTTTTTGTCCGTTTTCTTTGCCGATACTTCCTTTTATTAGTCAATAAACCGCCGGCACCGAAACCATTCCTCCAGTCGTGTACTTCTCGTTTCGAGCAACGGCCAGTTCGCCTTCGGCTCCGTCTCGTCGGTTTTTTCCCCTCCCGTTGGTCTACGTCGAAATTGGGCCATACGTATTTCGTAACGCCTATTGAAAACGTGACGTTATTTTTGTATAATTAACGGGCACTGGAGAAAAGCAACTTTCTACCTTAAGACAATTATTAAAAGTATGGAAACGAATACTTAAAACTGTACACGATTGAACTTCGTAACCGAATTTAACGGACGCGAGTTATAATTATAAAAACATAAAGATTAAATGTTCGCAATTTTATTCCGTTTAATTTTCGTTAAAATAACGCTCGCGTAACATTTCTTTTCCAATCCAACGCGCTTAAAATTTTAACTTGGTTTCACCTGTATATACGCTTTAGTGTACAAAATAAAATATATCAAGTTTACGTTACACTATGAAATTGTACGCATAATACTATATACGATAATATATAGTAGATAATATCGTATATACCGCGTAAAGAGTGTATGTGTATCATTTCCGTCTAACGTTTAAACGTATTCACAGAAATGGCTTAATTTAACGTTACAGTTAATTAACGCGTTAATTAGTGATTGGTCCTTCGAGAATTGGTTTGTCCACAAACTTAACAGCCAAGTCTTGAGGGGCTCTTTCAAGCTCGAACATTATCAGCGTGTTCACAGAAGGTGGCGGTTTTAAGAAAGTGGCTGGTACGTAAAGTGTGACTTGAGGTCCGCCGACTGGCCAATATCGACCCAAATTTACGTCGTTTATAAACGCGACACCCTGCAAAAATACCAAATATATTTATACATTTTTAAGACGTACGTTTATATACGTTACACTATTATTCGTGTTTTAAAGTATTTAAATGTAAGAACTCGAATACTTTTGCGAGTGTCGTACGCTCGTTTAAATATTTATTCTCCACGAGTCAATTAAAGTACTTTAACTTTTTGAGAAGTACGTGATATAAGTATCATTTATCACTTACGTAAACCGTCAGTGTCGATACTAATATACAAAAAATAATCGTATGGATCAAAATTTTGTTACAATTACCGTTCACGTTCCTAGCTTAACAATGTATAATTAAATTATTTAAAAATTACGAAATACAAACGTAATAACATTTACTTCGCTAATCATATATAACTTCGCTCGTGATGTTTATTTGAACAAAAATCAAATTTCCGTAATAGCCGTCAATTTTTATTTTATTATTCGAAATATTTCTTAAAAACGTTTGGGTTGTATTTTAAATAAATTTTTGAAAAAACTATTCGGACGACGGTGTTCCGTACACTTTTGAATAGTGTTTTTGACCGTACCGATGATAATTTAAAAACGTCATTGAAATATGAGCGGATAATGTATATAGTAAACGGGCGTTTACTGTAAATGATTAGAGCTGCGCGCACCTTAGTCCATCCCGAAGTGTCCAGATAAGTGTCCAAACATTTCGTGTATTTTTCGGGCAACGTGAACTGTGTCTTGTAAAATGCCGGTAATTGGACCTTTCCGACTGGTTCGATGGACGAAAGCCATGACGTATCGTTCAAAGGATAGGCGGTCATCTTCCATGGTCCCAGTACTTGGTCACCGAGAAGAACGCGATCGAAAATTCCCTGGAAATTCACCAAGTTCTAGTACGCTTAGTACACATCTCCGAGCAGTAAAATACGACATATAATCGTACGCTGCGATAAATCACAGAAGATGTGAAAAATCACTTGGGATCCCCTCCCCTGAATTATCAAAATAATTATATGATCGGCCATACCTATGGGCACAAATAGGATGATGTAGAACGTGTACCGCCCAAACACGAACGATTTAAAAAATTACATTTTTTTTTTTTAGAACAATTTCAAACTTTATTTGATCGTCGTAACTTGTGGACATGTAGAACCACGAAAACGAATATTAAGATACAAAATGGATAGTTAATTGTAAATATAATACGCGAACGATAAAAATATAATTAAAATCCGCTCGAAGTATTTTTAACGCGAGACCGTTTACAATAATTTTCTAGATCATCCGAGAGTTGATCTTTCGATTTATCACGATCAATAATATTCATTATGAATCAAGATCAAAAAATAGATAATATCTACGAATTTCGTGGTATTCGTTGGATATATGTGTGTGTGTCGTTACGCAAAAAATACGAGTCACAACGCTAAACAATTACTCGGCGTTCCAACATTTTTTAATCGACAAAAATATCAACGAACAAGTGACTGCAGTAGATTCGAACTGTATCGTTGCACTGGAATAGGGCGCAAAGGCAAAAGAACTCAACCTATAAAACCGTCGTTAGTTTTATCCATTCAACGACAACAACGGGAGACAAACGCATTACGGTCGTTTTATAGAACCCACTACGGATTTAACGTAGTAAAACGTACGGAGTAAAAAATTCTCGATAATTCGTGAAATCCGAAGTTCACGTTTGTAAAATCATAATACCGCTTAAAGCGCCGCCGAAATGTCATCTCTGTAGTCGACGCGCGACTTGCGCCTGTCCCTCGCCAATACGTTACCGAATATCGACTAACCTTCCTGTCTTCCAGAAAATTCCCATAGTTAATCCGTCCCTGATTCTCGACCAAAATGCTTAACAGTTGATCGCGATTCTTAACGTTCAAACTTACGGTCGTGTTGCCTTTTAACCGAGACGTGGTAGCAATTTGTACCTGGAACGATAAAAACGTAATCGATCATAACGCACGTAATTCAACGCTCGTTCATTTCGCACACGCGTACCCGATCCAAGTAAATTATCGATCGATCTCTAACCGCGGTTATCGTCAGATTCACCGGATTTTCGACGTTCCTTCGTGTGTCCGTCAACATTGTTTCGTACATTACAAACCCAGTGTTAATATCCATGTCCTCGAACGGCAACGGGACGTCGCTGTTCACTGGCCTAATACGTTGAGCGACCGTTTCAAATATGCTTACCAAAGGTCGCAAGTGGAATTTCCCGTACGCGCCTTTGGGCGTTGGAGTCGGCGAAACGTCGTTTGTCGTCGTCAAATAGTTCTTTAAATCAACAACGATCGATCGGTCGATTATCGTACGATTTATATTTGTTTACGGCACGTACCGAATAGTTTGTAAATAATTTATCGTAGTATACTCACGACCTCTTTGAGCGTCCGTTTAATCCAGAAATACTTGTCCGTTACGTCACCGGCCTCGTCCAACGGGGCGTTGTAATCGTACGAAGTCAAAACGGGCAAGTACCCGACACTGTCCGTGGTGTCGTTCATAAACGCTCCGGACGTGAACCCGAAGTTCGTACCCCCGTGGAACATATAAAAACTGAACGAAGCGTTCATCGCCAACATCACTTTCATTTGGTTTACAACGTCGCTGGATTGCACAATGGACAGTGGCACCTGCCAATTGTCTAACCAGCCGGGATAAAACTCCGAATTGACCAGCGGACCTCCCTTTTGAACGTTCCTCATAATACGAAAACATTCGGAAGGTACTAACGAAAAGAATATAACGCGAGATATTACGTAAAGAACATATCGTATTATTTTGTACTCCGAATACAAATCTCCGAAATCGGGATTTTTTCTCGGTCCGACAATTTCATTTCCAAGACGATAAAACTACTCGGAATTGTATTTTCTAAATTTTTTTTCTAACGACCTTCTGGCAACAAGTCGCCCTGTTCGCTTTCCCGTCTCTCCTGGATAATTGCGACAATACGAAAGAGAAATTTAACTTGAAACGAATCGAGTTTAAACACAAAAACTTAAAAACTGATATAGATCGCTTCTTCTTCGTCTTAAGCTGCTAACTATATGGAAACCGCTACCCCAGTCTACTCACGCCTCCATAAGACTTGATCTCAAACCAACCATTCCCTCATATCAGCTATCCTCGTATCACTTTCTATCCCATCTGTCTACCTTTTCTCCCTATTTTCCTTTCCGCGTTAATTTCCTCTCGGATTGCTTCCGATTCACCTATCCTCGTAACATTTCAACAATGCGACTAACCGCACACGTTTAGTTCGCACTTATCGTTCTATTTAGTGTTATTTCAACACCGGCTTTCGCCTTGACGCGCCTCTTACGACAGGCATGAGGTATCGTAGGAGTCCTCTGCCATAGGAAAAACAGAATCACTTAAGGAGTAAAATTGTAATAATTGTTTAACGCCGGAAAAAACTAGAAATTAAGTAATAATCGACGTGTAATGAAAATGAATGGTCGATTGTGTAACAAGATATGGCAAATGTTGATAAACTTAATAGATCAAACGTAAAACCCTGATCTCTACGGGACCGACCTACCCGTCACTACATATATTACGCGAAGCACAAATCTAATAATTGATAAAAGGCTGATAAATCGGCTGATAATGTACATTTCCTTTTACGATAGATTAATTTTTACGTCACTATATAAATAATATTAGCGCGGAATCTAAAAAGATTATAAGCAAAACTAACGGAATATTATTATAAAAATTCGTGCCACGGCAATAAACAACGTTCAACCCTTCCCGTCCTGCCCGCCTGCCTGACTACGACGCACCTGATTACATATTACGCTTGTACTCACAATTTACAGAAGTTCCGAAATCCACAGTTGCGTATACTCCTGGAATAGAACCGCAGTCGAAATACGATTGACCGCATCCGTCAGTCGTATAGAGTACAGCTTTATCGCCTACGTAACTCCTAAATAAGTCGCGTATCCACAACTTATACTCGGCGTCGCAAGCGTAATAACTTCCATACTCGTTTTCTATCTATACATAAAAGTTGTTTACAAGTTATTAGTGCCAAAAAAATACATATTAATCGAATAATCGAATATTAATTAAATCAGCATTTTGAAACTAACAATTACCCTTGTTTTATTATACACATCGTATGCATTATTGAATTAGGTACAAAAGTACAAAATTAATTTTTATTATAAATGGTACAACTAACAGATTAGATAATAATCACATAAATTATAATGAATTATGGCATAATATGATTTCGATTTTTACCTGAACCATTATAATATTTCCACCGTTTCCGTACAAATAAGGCGTAACTTTTGGCATCAGAACGCTAAACCATTTTGAAACATATTTTTTATAATCTGAAATACAAATTATTTACCCGTCGTAAATTATTAGGTACCTAATTTTATATAGTAAATTATTTTCATAAAATTGAACGTCGCTGTATTAGACGATTTCATTGCGTTTAATAACTTTTTTAATTACAGAAAATACGTTCGTTTTAAACGCTCGATTATTACGCGAAATTATTTAAGAAAACTACAAAATAAATCTAATAATAATCTTTTTTGTATTTATCGCTGAATATCCTATATTATACTATATTATACGCGTTTTGTGTACGTCGTACTCGAATCATTGGTCCTTAAGCTCTTTTTAGGTAACACTTTCAATAACCAATATGGAAATCCACCCTAGAAATGCATAAAAAAACATTCAATTTGTGTAATCGTCGCAATGTCCGTCGTAAAAAAAATTACACAATGACTTACAAAATCTCGTTCAGCGCATATATATGGTCCGGGTCTCAAAAGTAAATACATGTTTTCTTCTTTGATTAATTTCATAAAATATTCTAAATCGGCCATTCCTTCAAAGTTATATACACCAGGGAACGGTTCGTGCAAACTCCATTCTACATAACTATATAAACATATGATTCGATCATAATAAAAATTTAAATAATTTTCTGAAGAACAGTATTACGCAACAAGTATATTTATGTATACATATATTTTTTTTTTTGCTAAAACTCGAAACATTATTACTTTAAAAAGTTTCTAAACTCGTATTGTAAATATTATAAATAAGTAAATGGCTGTATATACACACATACATTTTCCTAAAATATACACTAAAATATCGATACACGTAATAAAAACAAAATAATTTTTACCGGAGTTAGATTAATATTTGTTTTATATGTATTTTAACTTTTAACTGAGAATCATATTCATTTAACTTCATTCGTTTGAGTTAATTTTTTTCATTAACTTACCCATCACTAATACCGATACAATAATACTCTTAATTTTAAATGATTATAAATTTGTTTTTAGTTATAAATATATTTTATGCAAAAATTTTATATAAAAATGCAAGTCACCGACATATTGTTAAAAAAATCAAAAAAGTGTAAGAAGTACACGTAAAATACAAACGTATTTTTTTAAAGTATTCCTTAGATACTCACGTCGTTATCGCATTTAAACCCGCGGCTTTCATTTTTTGTATTCTATCTCTCCAATATTGTTGAGGAATTCGAAAATAATGCAACGAACCGGATACGTATCGAAATTCTTTACCGTCTTTAATAAACTCGTTTTTTTCATAATCTATATAAAATTTTCGATCGTACATCTAAAGTAGATTTATAACAAATACGTATTAATTATTATAAAAAATTCGCGATCACTATTTACTTAAATACATATAAATAAAATACAATTTTTTTTAACTAAACGTTATATTTTGTTAAGATTTTAAATTTGAAAACAACGAGAAATTATTTGATTTAATATTCGACTATGAGCTTGTAAAAGTTCAAGTTCCATGCAGTTTACTCGATTTTAATCAATGATCTTTTTAAAATAAAGGTTAACTCGTTTAAATCGATGAAATATACTCTACGATATTTGTAAGTATAATAATTTGTCGTATACTTTCCACTTATCAGAAACTCGTCTGACAAAAAATAAAGCCAATTCGATTTAAAATCTAAATAACTCCTTATAAGGTACATAAAAAGGATTAAAAGTTTTAATTTTCGTTAATTAATGTTTAAAATATCGGTTTCGTTTTACATTTTTAGAAATGTCATGTTATGTATCGTTTTATATCATTTTTGAAACGTTATTTTCACCCGACTAAAACAGTAAACGAATTTAATATAAAACACATCAAACAAATATCAAATAAATAGACACTTCGAAATATGATTTATGAATAATCAACTTATTACAAATTCTTCGTATACGCGATTTACAATTAACCGACTAAAAATCATTCAAATTTTATAAAACGCGTTTAAAAGTTTATTAATATAAAATTAAGGAAAGCGTGCAAAGGAGATTAATAAAAATAATCAAATATATTTAGATTTAGCTTAATTGTTTACTATTCGTTTAAAAAAAAAAACGGCCTATAGAAACTTAAAGTGCAGTTGGATTAAAACACAAAAAGTCGAATAAACATTTTATTATTATAAGCTATTACAGTCCAAGCTATAAAATTGTATAACCTTTCGAGAGAAATAAAATTCGTGGACCGGTTTGACTCGTATTTCCCGACAATTATTCTATCGACGCGGTTTGAAGAAAACGCGACGAAATATGCGCGAGTACTCACCGGTTTTGTGGAATTCGAAAAAACGTAAATGACGAGGAACGTGAACCACACGACAAGGGTCACTTTAAAGTTTCCGCTACTTGGGTACATTTTTGGCCGCGTTGTTCGACGAATTACTAATACGAGTACGCGCTGACGACCGTCACTTTTTTGTAAAACCGTTTCTCACATTAGAATTTCCACGCGTAACGCTCTTATTCCATTTCTCTGAATAACGAACACCCGCTGGTTACGAACAATTCGTAATTTATTTCGTCCAGTTGCCGCTAGTACACGATTCAGTCGTCCCCCACTACTAGCAGGAAAGGGTAAAAATACTAAACGACTTACTGGGTAACCAACGTGTTCCTTTTTTTTTTTTTTTTATACTTTACCGGCAATACACTCACTGGCCCGGAAAGCTTGAAGGCAGTACTTCGGACCACCAACTTGTTCCTACAATGTAATAAACACTCGGCTCATTATATTTCTCCAACGGTCTAGCCTTACTTAATTATTGTTATTCGTGTACAAAAAAAAACAAATACCGGTATATACATATACGCGCGAGATATACAATATATATATTTATATATGAACGATAGGTGAACGATGTCAAGTGCGCAGAGGAAAATTTATATCAGTTAACGATTACATTTAATATGGATAGACAAAATAAAAGCACGCGCGCGCCCGATAAAAGTAGGTATTTAAAAATTAATAACGCACGCCCGTACGTTGTTCGACACAATCAGTTTTCGTTTCGTGTTAATTGTCTACGTACTCATTAATCACGGCCTCAGTCGACCACGATTTCGTTCCTAAAGCGAATATTATTATGTACATTCATATATCGCTCAAGGCCGTGTTTTACACACGATTTCGTTTAAACAAACACGACGCTCGGCCGCCTAATAATTCACGTGACAATTACAATAACGATAACGACCATATTATGTCGTTCGGAATGTTTCCATAATTACTTTTCGATTTTACGTACGCTCTATAGCGTGTGATCCCAAAACCCGCGCGCGCGTCTAAAATATTCGACTACAAAAACGTAGTCTATTTTGAAAAATAACGACGGACGCGGTAGCGTTACGGTCCGTACAAGTAGCGGACGTTGGATTATTCGCGATCGAAGCGACGACGATATTATGGTGAATTACAAATTTCGGTGTACGGTGTCAATTGTGGTAGGCAGACTTAAATTGAGACTGCCTTTCTTTTCGAGCCCTGAACATTTTATAGACTTTAATACGGCGTAAAAGGGTTTAATTTTTTTATTCGATTCCCCCTCCCACCACTATTTATACAAACGCTCCAGACATACAGGGAGGGAATATTTAACGCGCGGACTTCGCAAAAAGTGAACTCGTTTCAAATTCTCGGAGTATTTCGGATAATTTTGTGGATCGCGTTTAAAGACTATTATAAAAGCGAAACTTCGTAGCCGGCCTAAAATAAACGCACATTCGTCGAACCCACGAAAGCAACAATGTACGTACAGGTCGGTGCGTGCGTCAATTTATAGCCGCAATTCCCAACGTTACACAATGCCCGCATACATTTAAGTGACCCGCTGGACGGATGTCAGACTTACACTTAGAAGGGGCCCAGTATAATTGTCATACACCGTATTCTTAATCGGTAGCTGCAGCGCTGCGTCTAACTGTTTACGGCAATGAAATTGTCTATCGAACAATTACCATGAATAAATAGGCAATAACATTTCGCCGACCGGAAGTTTGTAATGCAAATATCAACAACATAGTCCACCTGTCATTTGTCAAATGTATTTTTCACTCTTACAACAATATATCCCTGTGTATATATATATATTCTGTACTTGTTTTGAAAATTGGAATACATAAATTATAATAAAGGGAAGGAATTGTGTTCAAAAATTAAATACTCGAGCAAACCGTTTACAAATCAACATTTTTATTGTAAACCGAACATTTTGTAAATTACAAAAAGACAATTTTATTATCCGAGAATTTTGTTTATTTTCAAATAATCAATATCATAAACTTTTAAATAATGTAAACAGACAATTGCGGAACCCTGTTCTGCCCATCGTTTATTTTTTTCCCTGAAAAGTACAAATATATCAATAATTAACGACAAACTTGATAATAATAACTGTTAAAGCGTAATAATATTTTTCTTTCTGCTTACTTACCAAAACAACGACGAATATTTATGGCCATCGAATGTCACGGTACTCTTGAAAAGTTTCTCGAATTGTTCTGTATGATATTTTGGTAACGGTTTGTTATGTTTTTTTGCTAAATTCAACAGTTTTGTTTTGGGCAAGTCCTCAGGCCTTGGGTACAATGACCTAATGTACATACACTTCAAACTATTTACTTCGTACGATTCTTTTTCAACTGGATTTGGTTTACTTCGTTTTTGATTATTACACACGACGTCTCTTTCCTCAAAACGAAGGCAATTCATTTTTTTTTGTTTTTGACGACAGTATTCACCTACTTCCCAGAGATCACTGAAAACAATAAAAAAATACGCGTGTAAAACACTTAGCTTCACGTTACTCTCACAAAATGGGTTCATATTAATACAGTACTGTAATATCAACTTGGTCAAAACGTAATTTACAATAATGTGTTTACTAGCATCATTAGGTAAAAATCCAAATTCAATTAGCTCTTAGAATCAGAATTTAGCAGGTAAAATATATATACGACACATAGGTAGTAACTTAAACAACCATGATTACTACAGATTGTGCTATTGTGAACCCATCATTAAACAAACCATATTTGTTGTAAGGATGTAGATTCTAGAAAATGTCTTCCCTGTTCTGTGTCTTGAATATGCCGTAACATATTTTGAATACAATATTTTGTATTTTGAACAACATTATCATAATCAACAGCATGGTGTAGGTAATTTCGTATTAAAGTAGTTAATTCTAGTTTCCCGTCATTTTTAAATATTGAACAATTTTTTTCCGCTGTGCGGGCTATCATAATACTGGAGCAACCAGTTAAGTTTTTGAATTTTGTAATATCATCAAACACGTTGATTTCTTTAGATCCTCCACTAAAACAAACATTATCGTATATCAGAAAATAAGTATTAAAAAGTAAAAAATTACGAACGTATAAAATAATTTTTATATCGCGAACCAACTCGTTTTTAGATTTTATTATTTTAAATAGTCACTTTTTCCATGTCTAGAAATTCGGAATATAAAATTAAAAATGGAGACCACACATTTAAATATCTATATATAAAATCTATACAACTATTGAAAATAAATTATTTTAATATAATATTGAAATTGTTTTTTTAAAAACAATAAATGAAACATAAAAATATACTCAACAATAAGCATTTCGCGTGGATGGTAAAAATCATCGTATATATATTTATATATCCAAAAATATATGAACACTAACTTGGCAATAACTGGAATGTCTAACGCTTCAGATATAGCTTTAATGAAATGGTTTCTATTTGGATGCATGGGTCTCTCTTTAACCGTACGGCCATGTACACCGATCGCAGCTATTCCAGTTGCAGCTAATCTTTTACACAATGCAACAGTATCATTAATATCTGGTAACACTCGAATCTTGCATGTAACTGGTATACTGACAGCAGAAACTACCATAGAAAGTATTGCACACGCCTTGTCTGGACAGGATAAAAGGGCAGCTCCCATTCCACCTTTGAGTGAAAAATCTTTTGGACAACCCATGTTTATGTCAATTCCTGCTACATCTTGTTCTCTTATGGTAATAATAGAAATTGTTAGTTTAATAATTTTATATTGTTAATATTGTACTTACACTACTCGTGCAGCTTTTGCCGCTCGTTCAGGATCACTGGTGCCGATTTGTAGAACGACAAATGGTTTTTCACGCAAACAAGTGCGGAACACTATGGTCGCATCACTTTTGTCAATGAAATCGACGCTTTGTAATGTCTCTAACATAACAAAAATCATGAGTGTTCGCTAATCAACAAAATCAATTTTCAAACCATCTACCGTTCACTTTTCGATAACATCTGATCAACCTATGATCAATCAATTCTTCGGTGTAAACAATATCCGCTCCATAATCCAATGCCAGTAAACGCATTGGTAATGTGTTTATCCTGACCATAGGTGCTAACATAACTTTGTTGTCGAAACATAACCGTTTATTTTCCATACAGACCATTAATATTAACCAATAGCATTCATTAATAACGTCAATAACAATTATTTCTTAACAAACGACCAACGATTTTTAAGTAAAATGTAAAATAATAATTTTAACAAAAATCGCTATTTATTATCTGAAATTATTATCAAACGTGATTGTGTTATCATTTATCATGTAATGTTCAAAATGTTACCGTTTGTACCACTATTATTTCATAATGCCACCGTGTAAGTAATTTATTATAATTTCAAATCTGCAAGCGATTGTAACATAACTATTTATTAAGTTTTTTTTTTTGTATCGGAAAGTACAATAATTAATACGCAAGTCGTGTTGGAAGTGTTATAAATTTAAATATAATTACAAATAATTACACATTAACATAAACAAAACAATATTGTTAATTAGGTATATAAGTCAAATACATTTTGGCTTTTTAAACTAATCTGAATTCATTAACACCAATATTGTTTGAATCATTATTTTGTTGTTGAATTTTTCCAGCTTGTCGGAATCTTTCAAGTATCATTGCTTCGTAATCCAAAAATGTCTAAAATAGTAAAAAATATTGTTTATAAAATATATAAAAGTACTAAAGTACTTGGGTAAAATAAATTTAAAAAAAATATTACTTGTGCAGCCGATGGTGTTGTTGTATTTTTGTTCTCACTTTGATGGGCTGAAAATACATTGCTTGGTTTTGGTGTAGGTGTCTGATTAAAACTCCTCTTAATATCTTGTCCATAGTCTCCAATAAAACTCACTGTTAGAGGATAATTTAGAAAACCCATTTCTAAATTTTTGGCATTAATCTAGCAAAAAAATATAACTAAAAACAGTTAATTTATAAGTATTTTTAAATAATAAAAGTACTCACGGCAGACATTTTCGATTTATATTCAACAAGAGCGACACATTTTTTATTTTCCAAAATCACTACAGTTACTACATCACCATGCTACAATATCACACAAAGTATTAGAATGATACTTTTAATTGAAATAATGATAGATTAGTACCTTAGAAAACAGAGATGTTAAATTGTCTCTATTATATACTCCATTTTCCTTCCATTTTACTTTCAACTTGAATGACCCAATCGTTTCTTTGTCTCTCTCTTGTTGCTTAAGTAACTCATTAACATGTGCTCTTTCTCTTGCAAGTAGAGTCGAACTTTCTTTTCTTAAACGCTCTAATTCTTTCTATATAAATATAATATTGCAATGAAAATGAATACGAATACAAAATAACACAGAAAGTACCTCAAAGTTACGTTCATTCACGTCCTTTTGTTTTCCTATTGATTCTCGTTCCCGTCTGGCGAGATCATCTATAAATTTCTTTCTTTTAAAATCGTACTCCTTTTCACGTAGTTTAGCTAGAATTTTAGCGTTTAACAACTTGTCATAAGCTGCCTATAAATAAAATGTGTCAACATAAAATACAAAAAATTGCGTTATAAAAATATCTTACTCGAGCTGCAGTATCTAGAAGAACGGCTAATATTTTAGACAACTGCAAGAATAATTGAGCCGCTTTTGGATTATTAGGGTTTTTATCTGGATGACATTGTAGAGCTTTCTTTCGGTATGCTGTTTTGATCTAATCCGAACAATAAATACAAATTAATATATTTCAAATATATGTAAACAATTAAATATAGTTATTACTTCTTTCTCAGTAGCAGATTGTTGGATTTCGAGTATTCCATAAAGATCCAAATCTTTCAAATCGGTATCCATTTCAAAATTGATTTATTAACGAAAGTTTGAAAAAAAATAAGTACGAAAATATTTCGAGATTTTCAAACTTGATTGAATTGTTATTACTCAAGGTTTATGTGTCGTTATAAATCGTTATCAGTTGTAGTTTTTTATGATATCAATATCAAGAATTTAGAATCGTTACTTTTATTTTTAAAAATGCTCATATTATTTTGTATTGTAAATCGTTCTTATTTAAAATATTAGCTTAAGTTAGTTGAAGTTAATATTTTTTACAAATCGAAACTGTACATTAAAACTTTGTAAATTTAATTAAAGTTTAATGAAATGTGTCATAAATGAATTTTGTGTAGTATAATTTGTATTTTTTTTTTTTAATAACGAAAGTAATAAAATCGACAAGATTTTTGTATTACTTATTTCCGAATTTTGGCAAATAAAGTATGTAAAATACGTAACACTATAGATACAATAATTTATTTTTGACTTGTAAATATTGTATAACGTGTAGTAAATACTTAATGGAATTCAATTAACTACAAATGATTTCCGGCTATTATTTATTTGTAAACGTACTACCATAATATATTAAAAATACTCGATATTTTAAAGTGTACAAGTCAAAAATATAACTAACAGTGTTCATTTTTATTGTAAATATAAAAGATTTTCTTCATAATAGATGCCCTTATATATGTTTTATTTACATAATCATGCGATGGTTTTTACTTAATAATTCGAATTTAATATTTTATTAATTTATATTTGCATTTTCTTTACGATTCAAAATGCATTTATTTTCATTTTAATGTATTTGTAGCACTTTATAATATATATAAGTTAAAAATATATATATGTATAGTCTGTTCCATTTAAGAGCGCACCGCGTTGGCGCATCTAAATGAATCGCCGAGCGACGTCCGGACCCCCTAGGACGGGTCTATACGCTCTGTGATTGGTTACCGTAATCAACGATGTTGCCGCCTACGGCGACACTGCCGTGAATATAGAGAGTTGTAGTAACAATGCACTTTCGCATATTATATAGTAGTATAAATATAAATATAAATAATTATAAATATTATAATAAATGTATATGAATTCGAGAATTGACATTATATAACACTCTGTATAAACGGTTCACCGTGCCGCCGCCGGGACGCATTGTGGTAACGCCCACTAGCATGCGCGAGAATAGACCAGTTTTCGTACGCCGAGCGGTGCGCTCTTAAATGGAACAGACTATAGGTATCATTTTTTGAACAAGCACATGTGGAGGCTGATGATGAAGGTAAAGATAACAAGCCAATGCTTTGAACAAATGTAAAACTCGCTATGAAGAAGTCAAAATGTACGTCACTTAATTCGTACAATATAAATTCTGTTATTTTTATATTCACTAGATAACAGTGAGATCCTCAAATTCATCCAAATTGTCCCAGATTGATGTGATTGTATATTTATTCCATTTCTATTGTTGTTATGTAACTAGATATGTATTTTAAATTATTTGTGTTTATATAATTTTATATATTGTTTAACGATTGTCATTGGTTAATTAAGAATACATAAAATCAACAACGCATAGGTTGTATTTGTTCATAAATAATTAAATAATTACTGATTGCGAAAACTGTGTTCTTTATTGAATAATGACACGTAATTATTGTTCATTCGTTCATTAATTACCGTACAATAATTTACAGTACATACACTTGTACGTTAAACGTTTGGATATACAATGCACAATTTTTAATAATATAATAGATTAATTAGTAACCGATAAGCAGATAAGGGAATAAGCTGTTATCACTAACGGTTTAAGGTCATTGCGCACGGTACATTGCAAAACAAATTTAAATTTACCATCACGAAGAAGAAGCCGTGTACTTTGAAACTGACACTTCGTTTCTGTATTTCATTAGCGTTAAAAGTCATATACAAATTATTTAGTAATGTTTACGCAATAAGTGAATTCAGATTGAACCAAAAATTATTCGTTGTTATGGTATTTTTGTTAAAATGTTACGTCGATCTATTGGATTAGGTGTTCTTAGTGGAACGATAGCGACTGCATATTCCATATATGATAATGACTTCAACATTGATTCAGTCGGCATTGTCCGTTTTAGCCGAGCCGCCCTCACAGTAAGTTCTACCGTTTGACGTGTTTAATTCCTATATGGTTAATAAATAATAGTATCGTACAATTTTCAGGGTTTACACGTTATGTATCATTATAAAACCACTTTATACGCACCGTCTGTTTATAAATCGTTACCAAATTACCAGGAAATAAGGTCAAAAGTAAATATATTTAGCGTTTTGTTTTATGTCAGCGTTATTGATTGATGCAAAATAGTTAAATGTGTAATCAAAAATTTGTTGAATATATCCTAGTCTCATGAAAAAGCTGCTGAAATGTTACTAGAACTATGTCGCACCAACAAAGGTGTTTATATCAAGATTGGACAACATATTGGTGCATTGGAAAATCTCTTCCCAAAAGAATACACAAACACGTTGAAGGTTTTACATAGTCACGCACCCATTACTCCGTTAAAAGAAATTTACAAAGTGATCAAAGAGGACCTTAAACAAGATGTAAGACGAAAATTCTTAAATATATTGCAAATGTATGTGTATACTATATATACCTATAACGTATAATACTACTTGTACATGTTACCAGAAATATGAATATCCGAAATTTTGTATAATGCCAAAAGTTAAATAACTAAAGTGGTAAAAATAGACCAAAATATTTTGGATATCATTATATATAGCCATGTATTTGAATTGAGTCTTAAGCTATTTTATTTTTTTGTTTTTGATAGAGATTGTTTTAAATTCTATTCAAACACTAAGGAAATACCAATTTTTAATACTTTATTTGAATTAAACATATTGGTTAGCTCGATTGTTTCATAAATGGTGTAATTTTCTACAATGAATATACTGTATAAGAACTTCATGTTAAATAAAATCCTACGATTATTTTCATGACATTTTGTCATGTAAGTATTTATTAATAAACATTTTCTTAATGTAACAGCATAAATTATTACTTTATCAAAAACATATTTAATATTTTGTATAACCCTTGGAGAATGGTTAAAAGAAAATTGCTTATTCGAATCTATTTATGTTGCCTAAAACTAGTTAACATTATGCATGAGAGTAAAATATAATAACGACATAGCGGTTTCTTTAATTATATACAGTACACTACAATACATTTTAAGTCCTCATACATAAACCATAACTAATTAAATATGAATATCTTATATTTATACGTAAGACGTTCACAAAAATATTTTACTTGGAAATATGAAATGAGTATTTTTAAATATAGAAAATTACTAAGACAAATAGTAAAAATATATTATTTTATATTGTGTCATACAGTAATATAAGTATGATATAAGATTATAATGGTTTTTTTTTTTTATATCTTAAGGCTAACGAAATATTTAGTGAAATAGATCCAAAACCCCTTGGTGTAGCATCATTAGCTCAAGTGCATAAAGCAAAACTACGATCGACAGGAGAAAATGTGGCCATTAAAGTACAACATTCATATATTCGTGAAGATGCCAAAATAGATATTGCTATAATTGAAGTATAATATCGTGACGAAAATATTATGATTGAAAAATAATTATTAATATAAATTAATCTTATTTTAGATTTTGGTAAAAGTTGGTTCCTATATATTTCCTGATTTTAAATTTCAATGGCTTGTAAAACAAACTAAACAGAATATACCAAAAGAATTAGATTTTAATATTGAAGCACAAAATACTGAAAGTATTAGAGTAATGTTCAAACACTTAAAGTGGTTAAAGGTATTTTCATCCGAAACGAACAAGTGAATTTAATTGTATGCCAAATGGCTATATAAATACTGTACAAATTATCTGGAATATTGTATAAATATAATTAATAATGTAACCAATATGTATGTGAATAATTTATAGATACCAAAGATATATGACGAGTACAGTTCTTCTAGAGTTTTAACACTAGAGTATTTTGAAGGTGGTCAAATCAACGATTTAGATTATATTAATAAAAACAAGTAAGTGTGTAAATTTGAAGAATTGTTAAAATAATTTATACTTAAATTAATAAATCTCAGTTATTAAAGTACATATTGTGTATATTGTTAAATACTTAAATTTAGATTGAAAGTGGATGAAATATCTGATAAATTAGGAAGTTTGTACAGTGAAATGATATTTAAAAATGGATTTGTGCATAGTGATCCACATCCTGGTAATTTATTAGTAAACAAAGATGAAAATGGTCAATTGAATTTAATACTTTTAGATCACGGACTTTATGCAGTGAGATTTTGAGGTTTTTAATGTCTCTTTTTTTGTTTTTCATCAAAATTATTTATTGCAGACGCTAACTGATAGTTTTAGACATACATATGCTAAGTTATGGATGAGCATATTGGATAACAATCACAAAAAGATGAAAAAATATTGCACAAAACTTGGAGTAGCTGAAATGTATGGTCTACTTGTATGTATGGTGGCTGGTCGTACTTGGGATTCCATTCAAGATGGCATTGTTACCAAAAAGTTGACACCCGAAGAAGTAATTAAAAGCTACAATAATATGCTTAATATTACATTTTATTTACATTTTACAGAAAGAGAAATTTCAAAGTGGAATTCCGCTGGTGCTGAGTGAAACTTTGTATATTTTGCAGACTGTAAATCCCCAAATTTTGTTACTACTAAAAACAAATGATTTAATACGAGGTATTGACACAACTTTGGGAACACTGTCAAAGTAAAGTATTTTAATTTATTTTTCATTAAAAGAAATAAAAATGATTGTTGTAAAATCTTTATAATTTAAATATATGTTTAGGTTGACATCTTTACGTCCTATGACTGTTAGCTGCATAAATACTGTTTACGATAAATCATTACATCAAAGTTCGTTTTGGCTTGGATTAAGTATTAAACTTAAAAAACAATGGTCACTATTAAAAGTGAAATTATTTTATTTGTGGATAAGCTTTATTGATATTGCTCTTTAAATTGCTATAGTTGAGCATATTTATTTTAACATTTTTTTTAAATTTTAGTATTAAAAAAATATAGTTATTATTTTTTTAAAACCAAACTATAATTTCTTTTAAATAAATCACATGAACTGAGTTGGAATAAAATTAAAATGTACTGTATTGGTTTCTAATAAGTAACTAACATTTTATTCATAATTTACCTTAAGAATGGATGATCGACAAAATTTTTCTTTATGCTGCCCATTTCACTTTAATTTAAAATTAATTTTTCTAGCAATAAAATAGAAATGATTAATAATGTCCAGTACATATTATTTATCTAATGAAAGAAACAACTTTAAGTCTGAGAATGTTTATAAAAAATCAAGTGGAACTAGCAAACGCTTTTTCAGTTCTTATAGAGGATAGACATTTATCAACAACTAATACGTAACTAATATTTACGAAAATCAATTGTCCAAAACAAGCGTAGCTAATGAATAGGCGACAGTAGCAAGTAAAAGGGCATAAAAAGTCCTCTATTGTCGATAATATTCAATGTTAAACAAATAATTGGGCAAATAAAAGAAAAACATGACAGCAATTAAATAGGAATAACAACCTCGAGAGAATTGATATAAACATTGAGATTCACAGAGAATATTGTCTTAACAATTAATTGTTTTAACATTAATTGTCGTTAAATGTGCTTAAGCAGATAAAAAAAAAATAAGTATACAAATTATACTTTAAAATATACAAATGAATGATAAACATTGAACACAAAATAAAGTACGTATAATAGTATATATTTTATTTGATTTTGTAACGATATTATACAAATATTATGATGCGAGTATATTTATTAATATTTAATGGTACATAAATATAACACAATAGGTGGGTATACAGATATTTAAAATATATATAAATCGTATAACATAGGTAGTGTAAAATAGTTTAAAGGATTTAATATTGGGCATATCCAACCTTAGGTAACTTGTTAGGTTTAAGTATCATTTATTATTTAAACACAAATGTATTATATTAATTATAAGTGACATTAAAACAAACAAAAATACATTAAATATATCTGAACAACAATCCTTGACAACAATTTTTTGTAGGTTGCGAAAAAATTCCCATGTTCAAAAATTACTAATTTAACTAAATTCTACATAAAATCAGTCTGCAGACATTATTTAATACAAATAATGAACAATCCGATAATAATAAATATAATAGTAAGTAGTATAATAATATTAAACAATAAAATTGATTATATAACGTATTGTTGATTGTGTTCTAATTTAAATAGATCGATTTTGATCATTTTTTCAAACTGTACTTAAACATTAGTAACTTCACTTAAAACACATTAACCGTTTAAAAGAAACTTTCACCGTTTAATAGTTATACACCTTTTCAAATAACGTATGATTGAAATAATATTCGTGTTAATAATCTTATATTATTCAGGCATATAACATCCCTGGGAATACCTGCGTTAAAATAAATAATAAATAATTTTTTAACCATTTTACTAAACGTAATCATTATTCTCATTTCAAACATACAGTTCATTCATGAAAGCTTTGGACCCTTTGAAATTTTTATTTAACCATTAAATACATAAATTAAATTAGAAAATATAGGTGACTCCATAATAATTAATAACTAAAAACGTGAGTAATGAATAAAAAAAATGTACTATATCTCATTATTTTCTTATAAGAATGGAAAACTAACAATTTCTGTTTTGATTTGAGTTTTAACAAGTGTAAACCTAATACAAGAAATAATGTACGAACTAATAATAATAAATACAAATGAACAATAAATTATTGTTAAAACAAATATATACCCTGGAAATACATCACTATATTTAAATTATTATTTTAATATAGTAAAAACTATGATTGTATGTTTTAGTTAAATTCAAGTTTATGATTAAAAATATAAATTAAAATTTACCTCAATTTTTTGGATTGAAACGAATGTTACTCAAATTACAATAACTACAAATATAAACCAAATAAACAAATTCAGCACTTCTAATGGGAATTCTATAATTGTAATTACAGTTTAATTTTTAAGCTAAATCATTATAATTCTGCACATAGTATGTTTCAAATGAAATTTAATTTCCTTATATTTATTTTAAAATTAATGAAGTATATTATTTCGTTATATATTTTATTCTTTAAAATTTTAAATCGACAAAACATACGTGGTAATTTTAGTTTCTAGAGTAAAAAGCAATATTCAAAATTACTATTAATATACCACCAGATTTTACATTCTTTGTACATTATACGTTATATATTATTTATATTAACAAGGTCCTCTAATTAATAACTAGAACACTTAGTACATATTTTATGGATTTAAATGTATTTTCTTAACTTAATATTATAAAATGTATGTATGTGGGTGGTTAAGTGTCCTATAAATTATGACTAGTATCTAATAGGCATTTTTAATATTAATTATACAAATATTTTTATGAATGAGTTGAGATCAATGGCCGGATTCAGATTTTTAAATAATCGTTTTAAAAACTGAATCGTTATATTACAAACCCTGCAAATAAGAATAAAAAATGAACATCATTTTCAACATAAAGAAATGCCAATTGTCCCGAATAGAATTGGATATTTAGTTTATTTAACAAAATCAAACCATTTAACTTCAATAAAAATCTTTCCTTTTATTTGAATTGATTATAATTTAATTTAACAATTATACCTAAATAAATATGGTAATTTATAGTAGTAGATTTTGATATTAATGAATAAGTATTAAAAATTTTAATTATATATATATATATAAATGGTGTTTTCAGTTTATAATATAAATTTTATTGATTAGGGTTAACTATGTATTTATATTTTTTACTTGTGATGTTTTTTTTTATGTTTGTTTAAACCTGAACACCTAGTAAATTTTTCATCACAAATATTACATTTATATGGTTTTTCTCCTGTATGACTCCTTCTGTGTTCAACCAAATGAGAATTTCTCTTATATTTATTCTCACACATATCACAACTATACGGTTTATTTCCGCCGTGAATTTTTCTATGCTCAATAAGATTGGACGCACGAACAAATCGTTTAGTGCATATCTCACATTCATAGGGCCGTTCTTGACTGTGGATTTTACGATGAGTTATGAGATTCGCATAATGCGCAAATGTTTTTTGACAAATAGTACACACATAAGGCTTTTCACCAGTGTGTACTCGCATATGAGCCGTTAAATGACCAATTTGGTGAAAAGCCTTGCCACATTCTAAGCATTGATGACGCTTTTCCCTTCGGTGTGTTCGTAGCATGTGGCGCGACAGTCCAAATGTATTGGAAAAACGTCCATCGCACAAATGGCAATTGAATGTTTTCGTGTGCACACGTTGGTGTTTGACTAAATCAAATGTGTTGGAATAATGGATGTCGCACGTATCACATTTATATACGTGCGCGTTTTTAGAAATAATGTAGATAACTTCGTCGTCTGGAAGTTTTACTTCATTTGGTTCAGGATCCAAAATACTGTAAGCAGCAGACACTTCAGAACATAATTCTGAATTATTCACGTAGCTGCAAAATTTAATAAAATAAAATTTGTTTACGAGTTAAAAATAAATTATTTATTATTTTCGAAATATATACAAATTGTAAAACCCGTTTAAAAGTTGCTACACAAATATGCACGTTAATCATGATCAATTTGAATTATTTCGTCTTTTAACTATAAGTTGTAACATTTATAACACTTAATTCAAACATTTACACGTTTATTTAATAACAAGATTCTATGACATATTTATTTAATAATATCGTCTGCATAAGATGAATATGCAGGGCACCAAAACAACTGTCTAGCTAAAATAGATTTCCATTTATCGCGTAATTAATTTTGGAGAAATTTTGGTATAATAACACTAAGTTGGTTTTTCATTTTTGAATATTAGATATTATCCTACACATATTTTGTTTTTCTGTGCTAACAAACTGTTACGAGACGTACAATAAATACTTAATTATTGTAATAATACATAACAATCGGGAATTACTAATTGAAATATATATCACACAAAACAAACATCCTATATAATGGTATATGACCGGTCTTATAAAAAGATTATATATTTGGGCTATATCGACTACATACTATTACCACCGTACATCTAAACATTACAATAAGCTAGTTATAAATTTTGACCTGCAATATACGACTGTTTTTCAAAAATAAAAATGAAACATACCTCGCAGAACCATCGGTAATATTGTTTTCAATTTGGAAATTTTTCGCTTCGGTTTGGATAAAATAATCGTCAAAGTCGAACAAACTCACCACGTAGTCTAAAACGTTCTCTTTCCTACAAAATGCCTACAAATTATTGACAAATATCAACCAGAATAACGTTGCGAATCGACTCGCCTGTTATTATTAACAACGTCGTCGTCATTCACTGCTGTAGAAGTCATTAAGTCGTTTATCCACAAATGTGTAAGATAATTATAGTAGGACGAAACGTGTTCGTTTAGATTTTTCTCGATTTTCAACCGCGCCTAAACACCAAAAATAAAAATATTTTAAATAATCAATTATCGTCCATTGGCTCGGTTCGTTTTTTTATCATCGATCCGTGCGCGTACAACTACTTGTTTATTCCTGTTGCTTCTTTAACGTGATAAACACCACAGAATGACCACACATGAAAATATTAAGTTCAAGTCGTGATGCTTCACTGTCTGTACTATCTACTGCGCGGTCTCGGAACTCAAAATATCTCTACGAACCTTCAAAACCGTAGCTCACGGTAGTCTAAGCCAAAACTGTGCGACGCGAGCATGTTTGTACCATTTTGGCTAAATTCAAAATTAATACAGTTGAACTATAGTCGAAAAACCTTCAATAATAGTCGACGTATCGACTTTAAATTCCGAGTGTAACGAACAACGTATTTCCTTTGTCCGTGAACATTTTGTTACGTTTTCTCGAATTCGACGTCGGCCAAAACTTTATAGTCGATGACTAACATTGACTAACGTCAACTAACATAAACCCGGGGGCTGTACATACACCTGAGGTATACGAATTTTTTTGTTTATAATAGCGAAACAAAATGTACGTAAAAAGAACAAAATTGTGTTTGTACGTAAAAAATATTTCACCAAATTTGTGGTCAAATATCTGATCGAAAATAAAATATATATATATGTGTGTGTGTGTGGTTATGCTATCAAGGTTACTTCATTTTGGTTACACGTCGATTAAAAAAAAATTATGAGGAACAAAAAGGACGGGAAATATATATGGACTAATTTAGAACTCTTGCTACCGATTGTTGTTATTGCCGTCTGTTTCCGGAAATAGTCAAGTGTTGTCTTGAACACTATCAAAGCGACGGTAACGTCGTTGGTTCATGGAGGAGGGACAAGACCGACCGGCAACTTATCAAAATGATATCTTATATATATATATAATTATACATTTAGCGTCGTTAAATTTGGCTTTACGACTTCTATTCGTGCAAGAAGGAACGTTCCGATATTGACGACAGGCGCCATTTTTTTCCGGTAATAACAAATTGTCTATAACGACTGATACTCAAATCGAGACGTTTCTCGATTTTCCTGAAAACCGTTATTCGAAATGTCCCGAAAAATCGCGTCAACACGTTCGTTTAGCGGATACGGACGGTCTTTTCGATTTTATACGAATGTAAGAACAACGAAAAAGGCAATACATTATCAAATCACGCGGAGCAAAGCTCTAGAGAAATCCGGGCGTAAATTACGCGAATTAACGTTAAAAGCCTTAAATTACGGAACACAAGGTTGGAGGGGACGGTGGTAGAAGATAGGAATTTATTTACGCCGTTCGTCCATAAATATTTAACCGATGACAAATATTTACGTACCACATGTCTATAATGTACTGTAGTAAAACATTGTTACTCGAGGATTAATCGATTTGCGAATATATTTCATAAGAAATTGCCACTACTTCCTGTGTAATTTATGTAAAATCAAAAAAGAAAAAATTAAATAAATAATTTTATTAAATATAAATATTTATTTAAAAATTTTAATTTATTTAAATATTTATTTAAACGTAAAGTACGTGGTCACGCTGACTACAATTAGTAACTGTATAAACTAATAACCTGTAGTAGATTAGGTACTTATTACGCAAGTTCATAGAGTAATGTAATATAGATAAATATTAAAGAATTCGTCGGACGTCTTATAAATATTGTTATAAGTACCTATTTGTGTGTTTATATATACATATATATAAAAACACACACACACACACACATATATATGATGAACATATGATCATAGTACTAATTTCGACGTTATTTTTCAGCCAACGCCATTAAAAAAATAAATACGCTAGTTTTGTAATCGTTTTACCTTAAAGATTTTTGATTCGAACAAAGGGAAAATACAAATTACGTGCGAAATATAACGCGTATTTCTTTACACAAAATTCAAGCGAATAAAAGTTATGCTGAACGGATAGAACATTTTTTCCGCGCGTTTAATTTGTTCCTAAATCGTCATTATTTATAAAATACGACGTATACGGGGTGATTGAATCGTAACAAAATGATTTATTTCAATCAAAAGTACGTACTTCTATTAATAATTATTGTGGCGAATGATTATGTACTTGCGACTGTTCAAGACAATTTACAGTTGAAATTCGTCTTTATTGTAAGTATCACTTTAACGTCGGCTAATCACTATTATTTTTATTATTTATATTTAGGAGACTGTGCAATATATTTGTTGCCTCGTCCTAATACTTGCTTTATTTACATCGTGTTATTAATGATTGGAAATTATTTTTATGAACGATTGAATTCTGTTGATCAAAATAATTTTTTGCATTTAAACTGTATTTTCAATGTCAACATTTTCGTTTCTTACACGATATAACCCGCTTAATTTAAGTTTTCAAATTTTTGTGTATATTCCGTAAGACATTAATAAGGTTTTATAATTATAGTTAAAAAAATTATCGAACATTTTACTGTTACAACATGCTCATTATCTACTTTCTAATCTATCTCAAAAAAAAATACATTACAAAATACGCATAAATAAGTTTTACTAGCGCATTAATTTTGTAGACGATTGTGTGTAATTAATAACAATAAATAATAAACATCATTAAATGTATCTTATTTCCTTTTATAAACTAATATACTTATAGCTCATAATAGGTATTCGTAAGTAACAAAAAATATTTAAAATAAGAAAAATTTTAAAATTACAAAATTAGAATTTTGTATAATTAATACTCATTACAATCACAGTTGTTGGTAAAATAAATTGCATAAGAACGTTTACATAACTTAACATTTTCTGAAGTGTCATTAGTAACAGTTAGATCATTTGACATTTTAAAAGTAAATTATATAAATGATATTACATCCAAGAGTTGAAAAATAAAAGTATTGAATAGGATTGTAATCTATACCAACATATTTTGTTTAGAATATTTTATTGCACATTAAAGAATAAACATATTTAAATATTTTACAATATTGTGGTCATTGTAATGTGTACTTAATTACATAATTTACTATGTGATGTAGTTGATGAGACATATGAATCGAGCGCCAGTGATCCAATACAAAAATAATACAAACCACATAAATTGGCCGCGTGGTCTAGGTGAATTGACTGATCAGGGTATATGGAACGCATACCGAGCAGGCCAAATGTTGCGTGAACGATACCTTGGGTTTTTGCATCCGTTGAAACGATACACGCCCAGTGAGATTGACGTGTCCACCACAGAAGTGGATCGGTGTTATCAGACAGCCGGTTATTTATTGGCGGGTATGTACCCTCCCAATGAAGAGCAGACATGGAACAATGAACTGAAATGGCAACCTATACCCATTAAGACGAGTTTGTCAAAAGACCATCAGAAAGTGAGTTTTTTAACACTGTAAACTATACTCAGTAAAATAAATGATGGTTATAGTTATAATACATAAATAACATAAAAGACAAATATTGAAATGATAGTTAAGGTTATAAGGTCTTTTATTGTACGATATGGGGATTTGTACTTTGTGGCATTATAAATTAAATTGTGTATCAGTTCATGAAGGATAGACTGTTATTAATAATAAAATATTATTCGTTTATAATGAAAACTGAGAGGAGGAACAAGTATTCAAATTATTATATACTTAAAGGAAACAAGTTTTTTTCTTTTTATATCACTATAGTGTGAACTAAATGATCTTGATTAGTAATCACAAATAACATGATCTACATTGAATTCTTAGACCAAATGCAGAAATAATTAAAAATATTATTCGAGTCTGTTGTATAAATATATATGTAAAATACCGAGTTTAGTATTTTCAATAGACAATAGTACAATACAGATACAATAATATAAATTAAAATTTTAATATAATCATTAAATGTAGACATTTTGCTAAAGGAAGAATTAGTCAATCTCATAAATATGTTACTGCATAGGATAGTACAATGTCAATCACATTAAGTATTTAAATATGATATTACGTAAATAGATGAGAAATAAAATAATAACTGTTTTTAAGATAAATTAATATATTAAATATCGAGACAATAATCATTTTTATTTAAAAAACTATAAAATTGTAAATCTTCAAAAGTAAATGTTTTTGGTATATCTACTTAGTGAAAATGTTAACAATTAAGTTTACTTAAATAAAATATCACCAGAAATCTGGTGATATTTTGGTAAGGTATTAAAAATACTAAATAAGATACAAATAATGTACTATATTATACATTAAAATTAATGACAATAAATTATTTTAGAACCCTCTAAATATTTTATTATTTTTTAGTTTTATTGACAATTTCTCATTACTGTAATTTTGTTAAATATTTTACACATTTTTAGCTTACAACACAAATATTCCTTACAAAAAATATATATTACCATATTTTAACCAATTAATTGATAAGTTACAATGTTAATTATTGGTGTATTCATAAAAGATTCATAATTTTAAATATTATTATTAAAAAATATATAATATATACAAAAAAGGAAAATACACAATAAGTATATTGATAAAATATATTAACACAATTTTAATTTTAAAGTTATACTTATTAAGTATTAACATTAATATACGACTAGGTATTTGTATGGGATTAAATACATTTTTTTAAATTAAATTAATTTAATGTTTAGACAGGATAAGTAATTAATTATAAAATAAAGGATTATAATAAAATTTAAATAAATATTTTAGTTTACTGGAGATCCAAGAATATGCCCAAAATATGCAATGGAATTACATGAAATATGTGAAAATATGATGAAAACAGAGAAAGTCAAAAATTTAGTCAACTTTATGAAAAATTATACATCAAATCCATTAAATACTGCTTATGATGTATTAACAGTAGCGGATGTCATTTGGACAGAAGTAAACAGCTAAAATATGTAGAAAATATTTTTTTTAAATTTATGAATATTTTGGGTAATTATTTTGTTGCATAGCGTATGGCAAATTATTCAATTCCTAATTGGGCAATGGAACGATATCAAGATATAGAGGATTACATATTATCTTGTATGACTGTGTTAGTTGAAACAGATCAAATGAAACGTTTATATTCAGGTAATTCAATTTACATTTATTGTAATATTTTTTATTAACAATATTTATTTTCTAGGTGACATTTTAAATGATGTATTAATACGAATGGAAGCATCAATTAATAAATCACCAAATGCAAAAAAAATATATTTACATGTAGGCCATGACACAACTATAGTTCCCTTCCTTAAGACATTAAATATAGAAAATATAACATATCCACTTTATGGAGCTGCTGTTGTAATGGAATTATACGCGACACGTTCAAATGAAACAGTTGTTAAGGTAAAAATGAAATTAGAAATGTAACGGAAATAAATAATATTTTTATTAACTTAAAAAAATTAGCTGTTATACAATAGAGACTATGAATGGGAAGAATCAAAAATTGAATTAATTGAATTACCCGGCTGTCCACAACCATGTCGACTAGAAAATTGGCGCACACTCACACAACATATTATTCCTGTTAACTTAAGTGACGAATGTAAAAATTAAGAATATTAAATATACCACTTACATTTTTTTGTAATGGAATTTTCTGTACTTTTTGTAATTATTTTAACTTTAAATATTTAGTCTGTCTTAGAGATTGCTTCTAATCTTTCTAATAACTGAGGATGAGTATGATGCCAAGCGGAGTAGAGAGAATCATAAACTGGAAATCCTAAGTTATCATTGTTTAACCTAATTAAACCACTTTCAAGTGCCTTCGCTTTTCCAAGTTTTTTAGCAAAAGCATCTGCTTGAAACTCTAATTGTCTACTTAATGTAGTCATAGCGAATGAAAATACAGTATTATATGGAGAAAAAACATATTGAAATATAATTGCTAAGCCAATGATAACTGGATGTACCGACTCATAAAATCCAAATGCTCGATATAACATTGAATGATCATATAACCATCCAAAAACAAATAACATGACAAATAAGTTTACCTGAAACATAATTACAATTAAAATTAAACACACATTTTAATAAAAACAATTATTTGAAAAAGTTAATTATACCTGAGATATTATAATATAAAACAATATATGGTTTAGTTTCCAATGACCAAGTTCATGACCTAAGATTGCCAAAATTTCTTCATCATTCATTCCTTTTCCCTTTTCTTCAATTTTATCATCACTCTCTTCTTTTTCTTCAATTTTGTCAATATCAACATTTTTATCTTCTTCTGTATAAGTATCTTTAGAATTTTTGTTATCCTTCAGTAATGTATCATACAATACAATACGTTTGCTATTGAAAAACCCATAAAAATATGCATTGCTATGAGCTGAACGTTTTGATCCTAAAATTGACAGTTTTATTAGTTATCATACACTTATATATTGTAAAATTAAACATAATTTTATCGATTTACCTTCAACAATATATATTTTGAATAGAGGAAAATTAACTCGTTTTGCAAGTTCTTCAATTTTAGTCTTCAAGGGTCCGTCAGATAAAGGAGTATATTTATCAAACAATGGAGCAATAAACTCTGGATATATTGTCATGATAAATAATGAAGTTACCACAGCAAATACCCACAGCCAGATAAAGAAATAGCGTCCACCCCATTTAACAATGGTAATTGCTGCTGCAGTAATTGGTAATGCTATCACTTGAACCAATAGGAAATTCTTGATTTTGTCTTTAATGAAGAAGCCAAAACTCTAATTTAAACATTTAAAAATTAGCTATAAGAACAAAATTCTATTTAAAAAAAAAAATAGATTGTTTACTTGTTTGTTAAAACCATGTTTTTCTTCAATGACAAAAGTGTAATATGCCGAGATTGGAAAAGACATCAGTGTTCCCATTGTATTCATAAACAGAAGAAATACACAGCTGGTCATGATCTCGCTTTCTCTATATCGAGTTTCAGTTAAACAGTATTTACTGAGATTCCATATTAATGTGAATCCATTTAAACAGATAAACCCCTATATTTTTAGTAAAAGATCAATACTTTCAACATATTCGAATATGTAAGTGTTGTAATTATATAAGTATTACTTTTTCTACACATTTTAACATAATTTGAATTAAAACGTAAATATTGTTTTTTATATTATTAATAATCACTTTTATTTATATTTTTAAAATATTCAATAATTATGTATAAATATTGTAATTAAGTGATATCATAATTAATAATTTATTGGATAGTTAAATACAGTTTTATAGAAAATCATCATCATCATCATTGTCCTCGCCTTATTCCCATCTATTTGGGGTCGGCCACCTTAGTCTTAAACCTCCACTTGCCCCGATCTCCCACATCCTCGACGCACACACCAGCAATTCCCATATCC
>JAIPRN010001297.1:0-49420 GCA_025469175.1 Geopemphigus sp. TES_GeoC_2020 | reverse complement strand
TTAACACGACCGGGCGACCGACTCGAACCGCGTACTCGCCACCGTTATTACCTCGGTTTTTCCAAGTTTTCCTAGTTTATAGTCGGTACATAATGTCGTATAATGGTAGTGTATATCCATATGGGTTGTGAGTAAAAAGAACGGTGTAACCGACAAATCAAATGCATACGGAAAACGTAATTTCGGACAAATAATTTCGTAATTTTTTAAAACTAAAAAAATTTTTCAACAATTTAAAATATCGAAAATATCAAAATTCCCGCCTACCTCGATCGATTTGTATCGTCGACTTATCGGCGGTTGCCTATCGGTTTACCGATACGACGGATAAGTTATTCGGCGAGAGAGAGAGACAACGACGAATTTCGTACGCCAAACGATACGACCGTTTTATTCGAAAAACCGTCTTGTATTACCGACACAGTTTACGGTTTTACGACGTTAGCGCAACGACGATCTAATAACGCGCGTAATCGGTTTTTCGCCTATAATATTTATCGTTCTATTGTTTTCGTACCGTTGTTCACGTTTACCGCAATAACGTCGCGTCGGCCGATCAAATTTCGACGGCACGTCGGACGTTGCGCTTATTGTTTCGGGCGAGCGTCGGGCGCCGGGTCGATTTCCGTATAGAAGTGTCGACAAGTACGGGGAGCGTGTCCGCACGTCGTGCGTAATCATTGTCGGGCGAATAGAACGGAACGTGGCTCCGGTAATATACATTTAAGTCCCATTGGCCAGCGGGTAATCAATCGAACGGACGAAAATATTATTCGGACGTTAATCGCGTATATCGGTGTACAATATACAACGGCCGACTTTGAAACGAACGGGTTCAAACGGGTTTTTTTCATAAAGCGGGATCGTTATATTGGCGCGGAGGGATTATTGGATAGTTCGACTGACGGTAAACACGAACTCGTGTTTTATTTCCCGCGCGGCGGTCAGCGGTCGGACGACACGCACACAAACGCGTGGGGAATCGACGAAGACTTCCTAAACGACCGAATAATACCGGCGTTCCAGCCGAATGGTCGACTCTACGAGCGCGCGTTCCCGGTGCCGTGCGTTTGTCGATTGTGTCGCTGGTAACGTCACATTGGCCGTGACGCGTTACTCGCCGCCGCGAAATCGGGGACGGCCACGTACAATTTCGAACCGGTACGGTGACGGGAGTCCGTCGTTTATTCACTTGGCCCCATACCCGGGCGCGCCTACGACGTACGACGGTGGAACCCTTTCGGGCGTTCGGACGGACGAACAACGGCCGCGGGCGTCTCGCGAGTATATTACACGCGTACCGGGCCCGTAAACGCGGTTGATTTAGTGTTGGTTCGCGCGCGCGGTGCTCGAGATAGTTTATAATTATGACGGACCGTTCGAAAAAATATCGAACGAAAAAAAAAATAAACACCCATAAACCGGCGTTGTACTCGGGGACCGTATTCTCTGGATACGGGAAAAACGGTGATTTATTGCCGCGCGCGGCCGTTAAACCATCAAAATCTCGACGTATCCGGAGCTAAGATCGCGCCGGAGCGTCGTCAGTCACGTCGTCGTTGATTCATTAGCCAATTATAAATAATACCGCGCGCGTACACGAATATACAAAATACGTAAAACGTCCGTCTCGCGCCTCGCGACGTTATTATTACTGTTATTATTGATATTTTTTAAACGTTCCGGAGAAAACGATTATTATACACACACACACGTGAAAAAAATATAAGTACGGACAATAATAAAAGGTACACGACTAATATACGGGTTGTTTACGGATATTTTTAACGACGTTAACACGATCGTTTCGTTCGCTCGCTGTATAATATTCACCGCTACGGGTAATTTTATCGGAGAATTATATATATCGGTTTATATTATTGACTCGTCGATATCTATGAAAACGTGTAAATGGTTTAAGATTCGGAAAAAAATACAAATTGGTTTTTTTACTTAATAACGGGTTTCTTCTCGGGAGTTGTGTGTGTGTGTGGGGGGGGGGTGATAGGGGGTTTAATAAACTCGTATATACCGAACACGTCGCGTGCGTTACGTACACAATGAGAGTAGTACACGCCGAGCGTTTGGCTAAATCGGTTATTATTCGTCGGGAAACGTCGGCCGCGCTGCCGTTGGCCGTCCTCGATCGTCCTAACATTGTACGATTTTCGTACCGGCGTCCCATTCTTCTACGCTAGCGTTCGGTAACAACCATCTAGCAGCCGTCCCGGGAGAATGACGGCGACCCGTTCGAAAGCCGAGAAACGGTCCGCCCGGTGCCGTCGTTTCGGTTCTTTCGGCGCCCTTAGAACCATTAGCGCGGAACGAGTATCCGAAAGGATTCGGATTCCCGTCCGGCGAACTAATTGCCGGCGCGAAACGTTTCAATATCGTAAAATCGGCCTATAAAAACGAATTGGATCCGAACGGCCGGCGTATTGACACGGTCGGACGCGCACGCACGTCGTAGACGATCATAAAAATAATGTTAAAATACCGACGGGTCGGCCGATGGCGTTAATTGAATTTCGGGTTACGAACACGATTGGCGGGTACATATGTCCCTCCCCACGGACACACGCGCGCGCGTGATCACGCGAATAACTGTACGGGACGGTAAACGATAATACGCCGGGACGTTCGGCCGACGAATTTTGGGCGACCAGAGCTCCGCGAGATCATTCGTCGTACAAATCGGAGCGCGTTATAAAACGCCGACGACGTGGTACCGAAATTCACACCGAATTCCAAACGGACCGCTTCGAAACCACTATTGATTGAAAAGTCGGAGCGACCGGACCGGGTAACGGAACGGTCGTTACCGTGCCCGCCGTCGGATAGACGACGAGAAACGTCGGGGGGGGGAATTTATGGCGAAAGCACGACGCGTCGGTGAATTGGCGCGCGTGTATGTCAGGAGTCGCGCGCGCCCGCGGATATGTGCGAAAACCAACAACGTCCGTCATCGGCGCGTGAAAAACAAACGCGTCTGGTTGGCCTTACCGTGCCGGGGAGTTTTAAGGTTCGGGACCGTGAGACCGTTAATTTTGTTCTCGCGAGCTTCGAAAATAAACGATCCGTCGGAACGTAAAATACTACGACAGCGGGCAGCGGGTGTGGGCCCGTTTAGGGTTAGGTAGCGTCTCAGGTCTACTGGGACGCCGTCGTCCGATTCGCCGAGTCGGTGATAATGGCGAAAGAAGTCGCCGGAACGACAGTGGCACGCTCTTGGCGTGACAACTCCGTCACGGCGTCGAGGTCGCAGAAGGTGGTAGCGACTAGGCCGCTAAATCGGGGACGAAAAGATTATTTTATATTCTTTTTATTTTTCGTAACGGAAGATGTAAATGGCTGTCCCGTGGCAGGGAACTGTCACCGCGCACCATTCACGTGATAGTTTTAAAGAACTATTGTTAATTAGATTTTATGTACGAGGGGGCGAGGTAGAACAACGTGGGAATAGCTCGCGTTGCTCGCCCTTCACATTAAGGATGACCGGATTGTAAAATCCAAATTTGTAAACATTTTTGTATTTTTCAATAAACGATTACTGGTTCGAAGTACTGCCTTCAGGCATTCCGGGCCAGTGAGTGTATTGCCGATAATGTAAAAAAAAAAAATGTTTAGGTAGCGTAGGGGCAAATTTTACGTTACAGGGGGGGGAGCGTTTTTAAATATTATCGACCGCCCGGGTACCTATCGTAAAACGACATTTAAGTCGCGTCGTCCGTACACAGAGTAACGTCGAATTTTCTTTTCATTCATATGTCGAGAAATAAATTACGATTTATACGCGTGTACGCGTAAATGGTAAGTACGGTTTCTCACGGGTCCTCCGTTTAGTATGTTCGGCAATTTGACGGCAATCCTCGCGTCATTCGTTCTACGGCGTGTTTCGCGCACCGCGCACCGTTTTTTCGAAAATTACCCGTTGGACAACCAACGGACGAACCGAATTCGGATGTACCGTCCGTACCGTTTCCGATCGCCCTCGTGTACGGTAACGGCCGAACACGTTACCGGCGCGGACCGTCGTTTTCCGTACGTTCGATTAGCGTATGTCGACGTCGCGTACCGGATAATTCGTACGCCGTTAAACGAGATCGTTTAACGTGTGTACGCCCGCGGCGTTCGTGTTTACGCTCCGTCGAGGGCATTCAGCGAGAACGCATGACGGTGTTTGGGAAACCGACGTCGGTCGGGTGGAAAAAATAGGCGCGAGAATTAACGTCCGTTCGAAAATGCCGGTAGAAATATTCGCCAATCACCGCGGCGGCGCGTTCGCGTTTCGGTGCGGCGGAAATTCGCCGGCCGAGCGAACGGCGTCCGGTTGGGCGAAATACGTTTCGGTTCCCGGCGATTTCCATTTCGTTTTAAAGTTCGTAATTGCGGCCAGAAAAGTCGCGCGCCGCCTACCCGCCGCGGATCGATCGAACAGAACTCCACGTTCCGGCGGAATTATGTTCGTGGCCCGGCGCGAAAGACGAAACGGACACCCTACCCGGCGTTCGGTTTCGATTTGTTCCGACTCTATTTTTCGTTCGAATCGTTCAGCTTTTACCGTACCCGCCATTATCATTTTATTTCCCGTACACGACCGGGGCGTAATTATTATTTTCCCGCGCCCGAAGCTCGTAACTCAACCCGAGCTGCATAACCGACGCCGAACGAACCACATTACGGCGCTAATGGCCCGTTAAAAACCGCGCGCCGTTCGCCGATTTACACTCGTTCGGTTTTATCTCGCCGCTTTTGAAACGTCCCGTCAGTGCTCCAATACATAACGTGCTTTCCGTCGTCCGTCCGTTTCGCCCGGGCCGTTTTGTTTTCGTGTTTCTGTTATTCGTTACCCGACAACACGTCGGCGTGTCGTTCTTACGACGTCGTATCGTGCCGCGATTTCCGTTTAAACGGTTCGCACGTTTGGTCGCCATTCGCGTCCGTAGTATAATGATCAACGTGGACGCTCCCGAACACTATTAATAAACGCGTGCCGAAACGTACGTAACGGTGTTCGGCGAACGATCGTTACCTTAACGGTTTCGTATTGGTCGGCCGGCGGAGGAATGGTTGCAACCCGTAATGAAATAATCGAACGGCCGACGACGAACGTACGGGCGTCGAAAAAGGTGCGCGACGGCGCCCCAGTACGCAGTCGACCGTTGCGAGTATAATTATCGGCGGCTTCGCGGTTTTTCCTTTATACAGGTCGTCGCCATTCCCGCGCGCGTAGTATGTAAAAATCGATTTTCGCCGATTTTATCCGGCGCCGCGTACGCGCCGGCGACTACGCGACGGCTCGAGTATATGGGATTGAACGATTTATGGACGGCAGTTCTTTACACAGGCAACGGCCGTTCAAGGTTAAAGCCTTCGGGAGAGGAGTCGGCGAAAAGATAGAAATCAAAAACGTGCCCAGGAAGTGTACGGAAACCAATAATTATAACGAAAATAATAATAGCGAAGAACGAAACAACGTAATAAAAAAAAAAGAGTCCGAAATTTTCGCAATCGGTGCCGCCGACTCGCGTAAAATGCTTACCTGTTTTTGTACGTCGTATAATAAAATATTACATATATATATACACGTCGATATATGATCCGGTTATCGGTATATACCGCGTGTGTAGCGAACGGTGAATAAGTGTGTATAAAATGCACGCGGATTGTTGACCGACCGACCATTATCTATCCCTCCACCAAACCCAAATACCCAACTCCAACACCACCGGGGTTTGGCAGCGGTGCTGGTGGCTATGGGGAGGGACGTTTAAAAGTAAATTAAAGGGACCGGGACGGCGCGGCACTAATTACGATCGGGGCGCCAGCTAAGTAACGTCGAACCTATAATCATATTTCGGCCCCGAAAAGAAAACGCGAGCGCGGTGGCGTGTGTGTGTACGCGTGAGGGGAGGAAAAACGCGCTGGCGGCGGGACGGTAATTAGAAATATGGAACACGCGAACATTAGTCGCCGCCGCCGTCGTCGTGGTCGTCTGGAGGAGACGACTTTGGCGAACGCGGTGATTATTATTGTTATTTTTATGTCCGTCGGCAGCGGGGTAGTCGGAAGGGGAGGGGCATCGACGAGAGTAATTACCGTGGCGCTCGAAAGATCGAATAATAAAAAAAAATCCGTTCGAGTATCCAAACGCGTACACACACACACACACACACACGACGATAGGAGCGCACGTTCCGCGACCCACGGGCTCCTATTTTCGCCGTGTCCCCTCCGCCGTCACTGCCTACCGACCGTTCGTCCGCTATTGATCGTCGTAATTATATTACGTTATTATCGCGATCGGCCGATAAATACGCCGCCCCAGGTGCTCGTAAACACTTTCGGGCGCTCCGATTTCCCGCCACACTGGCGCGTCGTCCGCCCGTTAGTCACCGGGGGGCCATCGTCGGATTCGTTCGCTCGCGGTTTCCACACGTGGCCCGATACTCGCGCGGAACTCGGTTCGTTCATTTTCGCGAACAATCCCCGGCCGCCCGACGACGAATACGCCCGTAACTAAACGGGACACTTATATTGTTCGTCAGTATTCCCTCTAGGCGGATACGACGTTTTGTCAACGTGACGGCCGAATGTACTCCGGTACGCGACGCGGAAACGCGAAACCGAACGAACGACGGAAACTTCGGCGCGTTTCCTAATTGGTCATCATCATCTCCCTCTATCCCATCTATTTGGGGTCGGCCATCTTCGTCCTAAACTTCCATTTGGCCCGATCTCCCACATCGCGCACACCACCAATCCTCGATCGTATTCAACCACTTCTTCTTTGGTCTTCTCCTTTCTCTTCTTCCTTCCACACTCAATACCGGAACTGTTCTTACTGTTTCCGAATCGTCTCTCCTCATAACACCACCAATCTAAGTCTATTCTCCCTCGTTCTATCCATAATCGACGCCACTTCTACGCTTCCTCTTATATATTCGTTTCTTCTCTTGTCACCCCACTCATCCATCTAAACATTCTCATCTCGGCTACGCTCATTCTCCGCTCTATTTTCTTGTTCACCGCCCAACACTCTGAACCATACAGCATTGCTGGTCTCACTACACACTTAGAGAACTTACCTTTCAGTCTCATTGGAATTCTCTTATCGCACAAGACACCAGACGCTTCTCTCCGTTCGATCCACCCACGCCTAATCCTATGCTTCACATCCTCATCGAAACCTCCGTCCCGTTCTTTTGTACAAAGCCTAATTGGTCGGCGATCGCCGTAACATATTGCACGTGGAAACGGGCCCGGACGATTGGATAAAAAGGAAAAAAAAAGGGGGGGGGCTCGATAAGGAAATTTCGTGCGCGACGAGTTTTTGTTTTTACGAAACGCTAATAACAATCGACGACGACGGCGGCGTACTCTCGTCGTCGCGTTTCGCGGTACCGAATTCGTGTCGCGTTTAGGTCTCGTACGCTTTAAGTTCCCGGTTCGTGTACGTAACGAAAAACGTGCGCGATGTACACACGGGTGTTTGCGCACGGAGATCGGGTCGGGAGGCGTTTTCAATTATTGTCCGCGGGCGGGTGACCGTCGGAGAGGTTGGGCGCGCGTATTTAATGGACAACGCGGCCGCGCGCCGCTACTCGTGTTACGCGCCGCGCGGCACATTAATCATACGCGCGCGACGTCCGCGCGTCCGTCCGACTAATTACAAAGTCCGCGATGGGTCCACTCCGCGGTACGTTTTGGTCGTACACACGTCGGTCGCAACGCCCGTAAGTGCGGACGCGTATAATTCGTTACGGGGAGGGGGGGGGAGAAACGACGGGCGCGTAATATTACGTCGTATTATACACGTACGTACAGGATCTGGTCGCGCCAAGGCGGTGAAAAAATCGTTATTATTGTCCGTTCCGTCATTATTATTTGCCCATTACCGGGTCGTGATTAAAAGGAGAGAGAGAGAGAGTGAGCGACGTTACCGACATCGCCGCGCGTTTGCGACGTGAGGTCAACGGCGATAGTTGTGTACACACTCTGCACACGGTACACTATATACGTATAGGTGCGCGTGAGAAACCTAAAAATGTTTTTCGTGCCACTCCTACCGGCGTACGCGTCCGGCGTAATGTTTACGCGCCCGACGCCCTAATACCGCGGCGTAATGACTCGGACCGGATTAACGGAAAATATAACCGAAAGACGTATATTATTAATAATCGTCGGCCGGCGGCGGTCGCTCCGCGACGATGACGTCTTTGTCCAGTCACGAAGTGCCTCTTATTTATTGTGTTCCCGTACGCCCGCGGACCATATTCTCCGTCACGGCGGTCTTCGTTTACCGTCGTAACCGTCTAACCGAGTAACGGGTAGTGGTGGAGGAGCACTACCGCTGGCCCTCGTCGTCCGAACTTTATAACTCGGCCGAGCCGTGGGGAGGACCGGCCACTCAATTTTGCGGGTGGGGGGGAGGTCTTTCGTCGCGCCAAAATTCGTACGCCGTGAAGTCGGTTGTTCCCTTAAAAGTGAAAACGATCGCGTTATAGTCGAACAGTCGGCGGTCCACCAACGTGTGTGTTGTTAGAACCGTCGACTTCGGTCGTAATTACATTCGTTCGCGCGCTACTTCCGTTTCAACAGCGAGTACCTACAATAATCGTTCGCGATTCGGACGTCTCCATAAAACCGATTTCGTTAAAACGTCGAACCAGTAACGCCTTTTTCGGCCGTTCCGATATACGAAATAAATATACGCGATCGACTCGTAGTGAACCCCAAGAAACGTCGCCGATTCGATAACAACCTATACGTTATCGACAATACCCTCACTGGCCCGGAATGACTGAAGGCAGTACTACGGACCAATAATCGTTTATTGAAAAATACAAAAATGTTTACAAATTTGGATTTTACGATCCGATCGTCCTTAATGAGATGGGCGAGCAACGCGAGCTATCCCCACGTTACCTTACCTCGCCCCCTCGTACATCAAATTTAATTAACGATAGTTTTTACAAACTAACGCTTTTTAAAAACCACCACGTGTATGGTGCGCGGTGACGGGACAGCCATTTATATTTTCCGTCGCGAAAAATAAAAAGAATATAAACTAATTTTTTCGTCCCCTATCCGCTACCTCCTCCTGCGGCCACGACGGCGCGACGGAGTTGTCACGCCAAGAGCGTGCCTCTGCCGTTCCGGCGACATCCTTCGCCACCATCACCGAATCGGACGACGGCGTCCCAGTAAACCCGAGAACCTAACCTAACGCCGTTAGAACTATAATATAATCGTCCGCCGTTTGAATTCGGCACTTGGAACCACCGGCGACGAATAGAAATTCGGGCTGGACGGAAAACACGTTTCCGCGACTTTACGATTCGAAACGACGGACGGAAAGTACCGTGTTACGATTCGGACGCTCTCTCGCAAAATCGGATCGTGTAAAGTGTACGGCCGAACGCGCGGCGGCTATGGCCGAGAGTCGCGTGGACGGTTCCGCGTGGGTGTCCGTTGAAAATCGTTTCGCGTATACCCGACGAGTTGGATCGGATTAAAAACAACGACGGAAACTTCGACGCGTTCGGTTGTCGGCCGGTTTCGTCCAATAAAACCGTCCGTTTCGGAAAACGCCCGCTAACACGTTTTAATCAACTCGCCATTGGTGTCTGTACAAAAGGTAGTCGTCGTTAGTACGTGTACGTTGCGCGCGTGTGTGGCCATACCTTCGATCTGTACGTCTCCCCCGGTACGATAATCGTAATTTTTAAAACGCGGAATATTATCGGCCTTTCCCCTCTCCGTATTCCACTACACTCTTCGCCACGCTCTACCACGACGACGATAATAATAATAGTTACGACGACGATCGTGCCCGTACATATACGTCGGTGTACAGTTTTTTTAACCTCCGCGTACATAAATTCCGTATACGATAATTACGCGGGGCGTACGTTCGTATCACACGCCGGCGCGGCGTTTCCGTCTCGCGCTGGTCCCCTCCCCTCCAACACACACACACACACACTCGTCAACGTCGCCACCGCCGCCGCGGCACTCGTTTACCCTGGTTCGGGACGCTGTGGGGCGAATCCCGCGACCGAACAACGAACGATTGGCGGCCGACGACGGTAAGTGGATAATGAGCGATAATTGATCCGGGCATTCCGTGATCGGCGGTGAAATATTAGGTCTTTTTCCCGCAACGTACATAGGACGCGTATAAATATCACGTGTCGTAATAATAATAATATTATTATATTATTCCGTGGGAGTCGCGAAACGATACCGTGGCGCCCGGCAGGTTGTGTGTGTGTGTGTGTGATATCTCGAGGACGTTTATAATTTTCGTGTATTCGGGTACACGAGGTGCGCACGGGGGGGGAGAATAACCGCCATTATATAAAAATACCCCGTTCACGTGTATATATTTCACTACGGAGGTTAAATAAAACCGACCGATTTCTTACGCACCCGCGTATTTGTACCTATTCTACGAGCGCTCACACACACACACGTACGTACTCCGAAAACTAGCGTATTTATTATATATGGACGATCGCCGGTGTTATAATTATCGACGTGCACCGGACGACCGGCCGGAGGGCGAGTGATTGATAGACGTTCGTCATTGTGTTATTATCGCCCTGGTCTCGTACGTGTATGTGTGCGTGTGTGTATATGTGTGCGCGCGCGCGTGTAATGATAATGTGTCGTTTATCCGGCCCTCGGGGAACGACCGCGTGGATGGAATCGACCGCGACTGAGAAAAACGTACCGAAAAATATAAATCCGTAGATATATTTATACGCCTTTCTTTTTATATATTTAATATAATTGATGCTTCTCCGCGCCCGGGTAATTGATCTCCGAGGATTTTTCCGCCTCCCCCCTCACCCATCCCGTCCCACCTCGTCCCGCCACACCCGATCGTTCACCTACCTCGCACAACCTCCCGTCGTCCACGTATTTCTAAATCCTATATTACGCGACCGTACCCACGGCCGTGGTACTTTCCCCGTCGGCCCGTTCGAAACTTACCGGAAAACAATATTCTCTCGGTAACGTTTTTATGGGTAAAACGTACGCGGCGTGCGTATATATATATATATATCGAATAAAACGGGAAATTCGTTTTTCCACTCTCGCTCACTTTCTCTCTCCTTCCAAAAACGGAAATGACGAATTATTCGACCCGAGCGGAAAATAAACGTCCCGCCGGCGCGCCACAATAATAAACCGTTTCGTAGATACCAATCATCCCCGAGCTAGTCCGGCGGAGACTAAACGAAATACCCGTTACCCGGTACCGTTCGTCATTTTCGATTCCGGAATTCGAACAAACGGTATACGCTTGGTGGAGAATGATTCCCGTTAAGGATTCGAGAGTGGCGCGTTATTGTTTTCCATATATGGCGTATTGTACGCGACGGATGGCAAAACGGGTACGTCGGTGCGCGCGTTGTTTCGCGCCAAGCGCCGCGTAATTAAATAGACAACCCCGATTACGGACCGTCGGGGGGGTGTGAAACGTGTTTTGAATTTACCGTCTTTAAGTTTACGTTACGATTAGTTTTAGTGTGGCGCGCGCGAACGAACGGTGTAACGGGCAGGTGTGAGGCGGTGATTGTACGGTCTTACCTGTTGTGTAACTTCACGTTTCCCGAGATTCGATAGTCTGTCGGTCGTACCGTCCGCTACTAATATCTAACACTACGGTTTCTAACACCGTTCGCCTATAATAAAGTATCACGCTCGAATACGATCGTTTTAACGTCTGGCTAGCAAATGTTACCATATACGATGATACGTAAGCGCGAATATCGCCGATCGGTATGCCGCCCCGGAGTATTTCTTCTTCCTCCTCTCCCCCCCCTCACTACCGTCACAGGCTCCAAAACGTTTATCATCCGATCGTTCCGGTAACGAAACTCGAGCGATTTACGCCGACGATTCACAACGGTTCACACCGGTCGATTCGGTTGTACGTCGTCGTACGAAGGTTTCCGAACGCGCGACGATTTACTTTTACACGAGACACGTTTGACGGCCCCCAGAGTAGTCGAGCTAGTTAGCGTTCCGTTAGCGCCATTCCGGTAGCCGTTCGTCCGTGTTGTGCACGCGCTAGCGGTCGAAATGAGCCAAAAAAAAAAAAAAATCGGAAAAATGTTCCCTCTCCTCGTTCCGCCCGTTCGTACAGGCGGCTACTAGAAGTCGGAACGGTATAGGTCGGTCCGTTCGTTTCGAAATACTCGACCGTTGTCGGCCGATGACAAATCGCGGGCGTTTAGATAGAAGACGGCGCGGCGGAGGGTACGTTACGGCGAGACCGAGTGATCCGACGGTATTGCGCGTACGGTACGTTCTAATGTCGTTATCGGGTCCCGATGATCCGGACGGGGTGCCCACTTACACGGGTGCACGGTTCGAACGCGAGGACGACTGGACGGTTACAAATGGCCGTCTGCGATCGCCCCGCGCGTACGTATCTGCGGGTCGGATCACCGTCAACGGAGGAGTGGCGGCGGGCGAACTACAGCCGTCTTGGAGACCGCGACGACGACGACGACGACGACGATAATAATAATAATACGAACGCGGCGCGACGAACAATACGTTATTTTTCATACGTAATTCGTACACGAACGAACGAGCGCAGATGGTCGGGGCAGATTAGACACGTACGCTCGTCCGACAGCGATGGCTGACCAATAAAATAACGCACTCGACGACTCCGCCGGATGTGTGCGCGTGTATTCCGTTGGTTCGTTGGTCGGGTTTTTTTTTTTTACCTCGCCGATCGTCGCGATCCGCTCGATACACTAACCGTTTACCGACAATTCGGAAATCGTTAGCGATCTATACGTATCACCAGTGTCCTCTTCGCCCTTCAACCGTTCCATCGTATTCGTACATTTCGGCGGACACTCGAGCGATTTCCCCGGTTAATTCGTTCGTACGAACCGCTTCTATACGAAACACGTCGGGAAAAATTCGTCCGCCGTCCAAAAACGAAGGAAACGTCACGACGTGGACGACAGAAACCGTACGCCCGTCGCCGCCTTCCAACCGACAGTCCTGCCGTTCAACGACGACGGCCCAACGAAATCGAGGAAACGTGCCGCTCCTGTTCCTGGTCAGAACTATAATTGGCGATTAGTACGACGGGACGATGATATTGTATTGAAAACTACGTACGAGTAGGCGCCGCGATTATTCCGCGCGTTTCGGTCCGATAAATCGGTACCGGTTCGATCGGTTTTGTAACGTTACGGTGCGCACGATACGTACCCATATCGCGGTCGTCGTGATGGTTAGTAAACTCGAGTCGCGAGTCTACAAATTTTTAGGGCCGCTCGTGTTCGGAAACCGATAATAAATATCGATGGTTACGGCGGAACGTACTACGGAGGTGAAAGAAACAACGGCCGGCGAAGAGAATCGTCGAAAACGCCGCGGGATGATTTATACGGGCGCGCGGAGGATGGGCGGAGGATCGCGATCGTTTCGGCCGAAAGTAAAACGAAAACCACACGCGGAAACGAGACCACCGCGCGACGATTACGTTACAGCGAGGCCCACTCGTTTTACATATGATTAGTACTTATGTATTACACGGTCGCGGTTTATCGTCGCGCGCACACGCACGCATATATCGAATTCGGCGTACGCTAGTGTGCGACGTCGAGCGCTTGGTCGCGGTCAAATCAATCATCGACGACGGTCCGTTTCGTTTGGAAATCCGGTCGGCGGATTACTTGTTGTTTTTTTTTTTTTTTTTGTTTTCTCGTCGGTGTTTTAAGTAGAAACCGGCGAGGGCCCGCGCCCAGATAATCACTATTAGCGTCTACACGTCCCGAGATTATTTCCATATTCGATTTACGGCGGTCGGAAGTTAGCGGGTTAGTTTTTTTCCGTTCGCGTCCCGGGTCACGTTCAAAACATTTCGGCCACGGCGGAATCGCCGACCGGTCGTGTCCGCATTTTCGACGCAATTTTCCGGTTAATTTCCTCCGTTACGTTTCAAAAACACGACGTTTTCGAAATAATTTACCTATTAACGTTACGACGATTATTAGCCTAACACGCGGCTTTTGCCGAACACGGCGGCGTCGCTCGGGAACCGTTTAATATATATATCCTACAATTCGTTTCGAAACGAACGTGGTCGTTCGAATTTACCGACAGTGGTAATTTGCCACCTACGACGTTTGGAGAAATTGCGTATCGATCGTGTAACGTTCGCGCTCGCTAATTTTCACTTCGTTCTCCGACTCGCCGTCGTTCGCGCGTCTCGATCGTTCATCCCTCCGCGCGATCTACTAATTATCTCGCTCGACCCGACGAATCCGCGTAATTAATCGTTTTCGTCTCGTACCTTTTCTCCACTCGTGTACACTATACGTAATTCGTCGCGAAACGGGCGCTCGCAGCAACGAAACGAAAGCAAATAGTCGCGCGACCAATTCCAACCGAGCGTGTATTCGGTACGTACGCTGACTTCCCGGCAACGAACGAGCGAACGACGGGAACCTCGGGCGGAAATACGACGCGGTCAATAGAATATCGAATCGATTATTACTGTTTTATTATTATTATTACGGAACGTCTCGCGGAAGCCGTCGTCTTTTTATAGCGAACCCGGGGCGAGCGTGCGAAACACGAACGACGCGTGCGCCCGATTTCGGTTCGTCGTGTTTTCCAAACGGCGATGTACGCGCCGCTTTTAATTCAACCGGTCCCGGTGGGGCGGAACGCACGAAACAAATACTCGTAGCGAACGGAGTCGACGCTCACGGGAGATCGTTTCGCCAACCCCCACCAGTGGCGTTTCGTCGGGATGGCACGTTTTGTTGCCTAACCGATTGGCCCGGGGCTATTTTTGCGGGGGTTCGCGTACGTACACGTCGTCATTGTAACGTCCCGCGGAACCGTATCGGCCAAAAAACCGCCAACGAACGGCGCCCGGTATTATACGTTAATCGCGTCCCGTTAGTGAAACGTTCGAAATACGTTGCCCGGTACCTAACGCCCGCTCGAGCGGTGATGTCGTCGCGTCGTCGTAACCGTACCCGTCATGCGCCCGACGCGAATTTGAATTTCCGTTAGCGTTTCCCGTTCGCGCGTAAATAAATCACGCGGCAACCAGTACGGTACGGTTCGTTATAGCACTTCGTAAATCGTACGGCGAGAAACGCTATTTCGATTTTGAACGCCGTTAGGAACCGACGTCGCGATACGGAAATAAACACGCCCGGATTGGCCAAACGGTGACGGGCACACGCCCGGTAGTTTTGGTTAGACGACGAAACGTTTTCGAACGTAGGGACTCCGGTGCCAGTGGGCGGGGGGAACATTGGCGTTAGTTTTCGTTTTCGACGGAATTAGTAATTTTCCAAGTGTCGCCGAACGACGGCGAAAGGCGCGCCGCCATATCGTTAGATTTCCGTCCGTCAGTACGACGCGGAAAAATCAACTATTTCTCTTTATTAGAAAATAAAATCGTACGCCGTAGCCGCCGTAGATTATTTCCGATAATTCGTTTCAAACGGTCTTCCGAATCGTCTTCCGGATGGTTCAAACGCCCGAGTACTATAAAACCCTGTTATTGTCGGTAGTTTGCCCCAATATATATATGTATATGTCGGCGTTTAGTGGATTCGGTCGTTTAGCTCCTCGCTTTAAGTCGCGCGCGGACAAATTCGTAAATTCGACGGGCGGAACGCGACGAAACCGGACGAGAATCGAGAGGAAACGCCGATTTCGATATCCGAATGATTGAGCCGCTTGAAAGTCCGGGCTTGTTTCGGTATCGCGTTAATTCCAATATATATATATATATGTATTTAGGTATTATGATTCCTCGTAATTCGTATCGAATTAGACAGAAGCTTAAATGCGTTTTTAATTTGATTTTACCCTCGACCGAACGGTGTGGCCGGCCACGTAATTACCGCCTTTCCCCGTAATTTATAATTAATGATTTCGGTACTGGCGTTGTTATTTATTAATTTACGCGCCATCGTTTCGTATCGTTTGCGGTATATTACGAAAAATAACGCGCCACGTTAATTATTATTATCGCGCCGACGTACCGTAATGTTAAGTCGCTCCAGTCGAACGATATCCACCTGTCTGATCTAAGCTCGGCCGAAACTCACGTAGTCTTAGTCGTTCAGATTTCGTGACGAAAAAAACCCAACACGTTTCGAGTCAATTTTGAGGAATATTTGTTTTGTATATACGCGCGCGCGTACTTTGTTCCAGGTTACTATCACGATCGAGGGTTATAGGCTAGCCGACATTTACTATTTCCGAAAGCTTTGTTCTTCGGGTGATACGATTGATTACGTGGACGGCATTATCGAAAGATATTACGTTTACGAATTCGCGGCGAGGTTAAATTTCTCGAAAAACGATTCGTTAGGGTGTCGAATCGTACGGCCGAACGTGTTAGTTTCTCGTGAAATTTCCGTTCGGAAAACTTCGTTGGCGGACGATGTTGTTCCAACCGGCAATGGGCATACTACGGCCGGTAGGCTAACCGAGCCGCGCGGGAGCTCGAAAATTATAATAGCCGAACGGTTTCGATCGTCGCTTATGGTCACGTGATAGGTATGGCGGGCGGTGGGACGGCGGTGGCGTGGAAACGCGGAGACGGATTATTGTTCTTTTTTTTTAAATTACGGGTTGCTGCCGGGCCCGCGTGTAATGTACAACCGAGGAGAGTCGTCGTCGAAGGCATTCATTACGGTTTACGATCGGGACAAACGGAGACGCCGTACGAAAAGGTTTTTATTTTTTATAAGCGCCCCACGATCCGAGAAAAATTATACAGTCCGGTCGCGTTAATTCCGTTTTCGTCTGTCCGCCGCGCTAAACCGATCGTCGCGCCGTTATTATTAAATTGATTTTATCAATAATCTCGTAAAATATTATTATGGCGTGTGTGTGTGTGACGCGATCTTACCGTGGTATACGTTTAACAGTCCGTTCGGCCCATTAAATCCTTAAGGGCATCGTAAACGTCTATCTAATAATTGTCGGCGACGTACGTTTGTGTGATTTTCACGTAATTTTCGAAACGGATTAGCCGAGCCACCTAACCGCTTGCCGCTATTATCGTTGTACGCGCCGGGCCGGTGTGTTTATGCGTGTGTGTTTTCCGGGTGGACAGGTGCCCGGAGGGCCGGGAAGACACAATCATTCCGCCGGTTGTCGGTATTTTCGCGTTTAGGATCCACGCGGTCGATTTCGGCTCTCGGGGCGTGCGCGCGTACGTAACGGACCGTTTTCGAGAGGAAATCGCCGACGATTCGTTCGTTCGATTCCCCGAGCGTTTCAACGGTGACGATATATTACCTATATTAATCGTTTGCCGCCCTAGCGGTTTGAAATCGGGAACGACGTTCGAGATAGGTAAATACAATGAAATCCGGTCCGGACGACGGTCCGCCGTCGAATAACGTATTAGAAACGCCTCGTCGTTCACTAATCGACACTCGGCCGACGGTGACCGTTGATATCGCGCCTAATATCCCTCCCCGTCCGCATTTAGATTTGTTCCGAAATGCAACTAATATCCGGTAGCCCGTAATTTCGATTATTGCCCGGCAGCGCGATTACGGTATAAGCCAGCGCGCGCGCGCACACACACACACACACGAGTGTTTCGTGAGTAAAAACGTGCGCGAGTGTGTGTCGGCTATACGGCGTTTGCGGGGCTTGGTGGTGGAAAGCGTCCGGTCGTTTTTTCGCGTGTCCAGTGACAGTTAAAAAGACGGGCGTAGTATAATGGCGATTCGCAGGCGCTGCCGGTAATTACGCTAGAGACCGCGGTGTGTGGGTTATTAGTGAGTGCGTGCGCGCGTAAAAATAATACTAATAAAACGAAAAAAAAAAATACGATCGCCGTTCCAGATTTCGACGTACATTACGCGCGTCGTCCGCCACCGAGTACTGTCTTAGGGTGTCTACCTACATAACAATAATAATATACCTGTACGCGAGTGTGTGCTGCGTACGCACGGTGGTGCGATCCGTGACGCGATACGTTTGCCCGTTTGTAGTCAAGTACGCCGAACACGAGCCGTACGTCCGGTGATCCGTTTCGCGGGGTCCCGTCGCCTGTTAACGTCCCGTTTTTCCGTACCGTTTGGCGAACATATTCGAAAAACCGCGAACGACGGTTTCCGTGATCTCCTCCGTACACGCGCGCCCTCCCGTGTCCCATCCCGAGACATTTTGGTTCGGAGCGCGCCCGGCAAGCCGCGCACATTACGTAGGAAGCCTGTAATAAACGCGATTCCGAATTGACGAAAAGAAAAATGGGGGGGCGACTCTAGACGTAAACGTTTGGATCGAGGCGCCCCGATAAATGAACGGCCGAGGACAACAATTTACAATACACACGCCGTTTCTGACGGATACGTCGACGACCTACGGATGAAATGTGAACCGGGCCGACGAATCGGAAAATACGATTCGGTTTCTTGTTCGAATGTAACGTTATGGAACGTATCGGATGGCACGGATAATGCAACGTCGTCGTATTCACGAAACGGTAAAAAATGTCGACGTTTAACGACAAGTGTGCCTCGATACCAACTAAAATGCCCGCGATCGTACGGAACGACATACGTCATACGAAGGATACATAGAAACGGTCTACGTTATAACATTTTCGAAACGTACATTTTCCGCGTGATCGCCCGGCGTTTTGCGGTTGTTCGCGAGGCGCCTTTTGTGCCCCTTACCTCGGAATCTGAAAATCACGCTGCACGTAAGTACAAAACGACAGTCCAAAACGACTCGTCGTCCCCTCAAACACGCCATCGAGTATTCGACGTATTTCGAACGTCTCGAAATCAGAAATATCGACCGAATCACGTTCGACGATCGACAGTGTACGCGACCACTTCGGCATTTCGCTCCGGTACCGAAATTTTCAACGGATCCTTTACGTTCGTACGTACGTATTAGCCGCTAAAACAAAATGTTGTATACATAAATGTCGTCGCTATTCTTCTAAGTGTTCGTTTTAGTCGTAATTCGTAATATTCAAAATATTTATGGTTTCTAGTATACGTTTATTTTTATAAAATAATCGACGGAACAAAACGTTCTCCCGAATTTCACAGACGAGTCGTCTACAATAAATAAAAAAAACGCGTACGTTTTTTTTTCTGCGTCGAATCAAAAATTATATTAACGACGGCGGGTTTTCTAAGTGCCTGGGACGACCCTCCGATCTCTTGGTTGTAAATTCGGATAAGACGTAAATGAATATCGTTTTAGCGACTTGTGAAGCGCAAAACGATATACTCAACGAACCGTACGTGGGCATACCGTAGCGCGTTTAAAAGAACGTTCGTATATTTGGTCGTTTACAATTTTTTTCAAATTTCGGTCGGCGCGTATCAAACGTTCCGGCTAATTCCGCTAAGTCTTCGGGGAATATTAAATTTTATTTGGACAATTTTTTTCGGAACACCGTGGAAATAATATACACGGTTCGACGCGTTGGCGTCTTTTTTCGGTACGCTTAACGCGATCCTTTCCGCGCTACGGACGAACGTTTCTAGAACGCACTGTCGGACGACAATTTTCTTTTAGGGGTGTATCATTTACGCGTCGAACTTTCGACGACGTTCGTCGTGTAACAAAATTTACCGTCCGAAATTTGAACCGAACAGTTACAATTACGGTTGGCTGAAACGTTTTCTTTAACATATTCGCGGGTAATTTATTCGGATTTTTCATAGTTTGTCGTCGAAAACGTCGCGTTTTTTCTTTTTACGAAAATATTTGATTCGTATCACGGCGTAAAAAATTGTTCGGATACGACAACGGCACTCGGGTAAGAACGATTACGAGTCCCGCCGAGTGTACGCGGTATTGTTCGTCGTATATTCGGGGGTGGCGGGGTATTTGACGCTATTCCGGCCGGTCGTACATACGTAACACTGTCGCGCGTTTCGTGACGTACCAGACGACGCGCGCATTATATTCGGTAAAATACACCGCCATGATACTTCGGATTGGATTAAATGAACGCTAATAACGGACGGCGGTGATTGTTATTAAGGATAATTGGACGACAAAGGGCCAAGGAAGTCGATCCCTCGCGCGCCGACCGTTTTAATCGGACACCGGCTCGTTGTCTTCTAAACAGATATGACATTGCGTCGTTACGGCTATGGTGGTGGTGACGGCAGTGTGGGGAGCGTCTATGGAGCGGAGGGACGGGTGAGTTGGGCGCGAGGGCGAACGGTGGCGCAGGCTTACCCGTCCGTCCGTTTTTTTTCGGTGAACTGGGTCAATTATATATATATATGTCGTTGGTCGCGTCCGTTTCGGAGTCCAGTGATCGAGTCTGGCGTATTAATCGCGGTGCCGTCCGTTCGGAGAAGATTTATTTCGATCCGTCGCGCCAACGGAAATCCGTAATAATACTCGACCGGCCGCCGCTCGTTTCGTTATCGAACGCGCGACCGGTTTATTTGAATCGGTCTTTCGCGGCCAACTGGCCCGAACGTAAAATAGGAGGGGTGACGTACTTGGCCGGACGTACATGGGAGGTGGGGGGGAGGGCGCGTTCGCTGTCGGTGATTTCAACGGGTACCGGCGGCCGCCTCGTCGGCGAATTTCGGTCGACGACGACGACGACGACGGGCAACCGCCGAACGACGGATCGCGCGACCTCTTCCGTTCGTCGGGCGCCCGTAAATTATTCGGTATCGACGGTACGTTCGCGTCGTTTTCGACGATTTTCGAAAAGCCGGTGAAATACGTGGGCGCGCGCGTACGCGTTTCCCTCCGGGCAACGCCGCGCAGGTGGAATCGTTCTCCGACGTAATTATAACGTGCGCGAACCCTTTTTCGTTTCCCTAGCGTACGGACGACGGACATTTATTTGTAATCACCAGAAACGCCACCGCCCACCTACCGTCTATCCCGTGTTATAGTAACGACGAATACCCGAAACGCGATTGACCGACGCCGGAACGCGACGTAATTTTTGGGTAGAAAAAATTTCCCGCCGTTCGTTGTTACACGGCGCGCTCTTTTTCTCCCGGCTCGTCGTGCAAACGTAACGATAACGGCGCGGTCCGTGCGGACCAGCCCGTCTCGCGCGGTCGGACGTTACGGCCCGTACACCGAACCGTCCCGGGTGTTTACTCGTTTATTAACACGAACACCGACCACGGCGAATTTCACAATGCTCCTACCTCTAGGTCAATTCGTTTCGCGTTACGAAAAATCCCGAAGCTCGTCGGTCCGTTTCGTTTCAATAGCATTCGGTCGGCCCGATTGCCGAATAACGTGTCCCGTCCGAGTAGGCGACAATAAAACGGTTTCCACGAACGGAGTTTGGTTTACGCCGGTCACGGTACGTTTTCGGGGACACGTACGCGAGTGGCGAGCCAATATTTTTTTGCGCTCCAGCCCGTCCCGATTCCGTCCGGCGTTTCTCTTTCAATAACGACGATTGTAATAATTATTTCGTCGCGCGTCCCATTCGTTCGCGAAACAACCGTACCAGTAACCGTTCGAATTATATCCGACGATCGTGTATGTCGACGGGGACGTCTCGTCTGCACGTACGACCTATCGGTTTCGCCTCCTTTTTTCCCCCCCGTTTTCGTCGCTCCTAGCTTGCGCGAACGTGAACTTTCTAATTCCCCCGATTTATATTCGGCACACAGTCGGACGTGAAAACCGCGTCGCTTATAGCAAGTGGACAAAACTAACCGATCTTCCTACAAGGCGTCTCCGGCGGTTTGACATATTACGTTCGATGTCCGTCGCGGTCATTCGCTTCGTTCCACGGATCTTTAAACTTTCATTCCGCGTTTAAACCTATGCACGGTAATAGGTAAGCAAAGTGGAAAATAATCGAAGTTTCGTACAACGAGACGATCACCATTGACGTGTGAAACGTTTGTTGGACGGCACATTCGGGGGGGGGTTTTCTTTTAGCTTTTCCGAAATGTTTAAGGTCCAATTTCGTTCGGTACGTAAAACGGGTTTATCGTTATTGTAATACTTAGAAACGTTCTACCGGAGGATACGGAATCGTTTCGATACTCTCCACTACTCTCAACCACCATAGTCGCGCACCGTATGGCACCACCGCCTAGGCGTTGAAATTATTTCGTTTTTCGCTTTTAATTTCGGACGTTAGTCTTTACGTGCGGTACGCGAGTCAGTCGACAGCCTAAGACACGAAACCCGAGCGTTTAATTCGTTTTTCATTCGGAATTGAAAAGCCCTTGGTATTTTAGCGTCGAAAAACGGCCGTAGTTCGCGCGCGGTATTCCGAATACGCGAAACAAAAGCCGGCTATAATTATGTTTTCCCGTCCGGTCGATTGGTTGTGTTCGTACGTCAGTATGTGTGTAACGAGAAACCGGCGTAGCCTACGACAGGCGCGCGCGCGCGCACATGACGCGTAAATATTGTCGTGACGGCCGATCGATAGCAATCGACAGAGCCGGTTGACGAAGGGACGCGCGACAGAGGAAACCCGGACGAGTAATATAATAAGTCTCGCGTTTAATTGCGTTTAAAACGTCGACGCGGTTGGACGACGTGGGCCGTGGGAAATGCACGAGTTACCTGTACAAGTACAATATAAACGGTGGCGTCCTCCGCACGGGTTCCGTGGCAGCCCACCGGCGCGCCGTCGTTTTCGTCTATTACAGAGTCGGCCGGACGGACTTTCGTGCCGACGGTTTTTCGGGAACGTATCGCGGGCCCGTCCACGTTTTCCGTCCCCGGAAACGTCGACGGCGCGTGGCGCGGATTAACGGGCGAAATTCACCGTCGGGTAAATTCGGCGGGTCGGTTCACGCGCCGTTTTTCGAAATACGCAAATACGTCCACGCCGTACACTTATGTACGCGAACCGACGGCGGCGAGTACGTGCACGCGCTGGCGTGTTCGAAAAGTATCCGCGGCCTTTAATGATCCCCACAAAGTCCAATGACGGAAGTGATTTGGCGGCGGTGTGAATGGTGGTGGTGGTGGTGGTGGTTGGGAGGTGCCTTCGTGCACGTGTTCCCGTACTTTAACGCGCTCGTGGCACGCGTCAGTTACTGGCTGGTGAATTGTGCCGGGCGTACCGTACGGATTTTCGGTAATCGTTTTACTTGTAGCTACTTAACGCGAAAGCCCGAACACTATTTCTCGGCACGGACACCGTTTTCTACCGTCGACGAAGTCACGTCGTCGTTTTTCGATTCCATCGTTGTTTACGCGATTTACGGTGATTCTCGCCGCGGTCTACATCGACGTATCGTGGTACGTTTTTTTCCGTTTCGATCGTCGTTCGTAATTTTTTATTTTTTATTTTTTTTTGGGGAGGAGGGTACGCCAACGAACAAACAACACCGATATATACGTCCAAGTGTAGGGCGCGCGATAGCGTTTACGTCGTCTACGCGCCGTATCATCGAACGTTCATATAAATATCGAGTAAAACCAACGCGGACGACCGAACTGCGGATAAATGGATCGCACGTTACTAGACAACGGCCGTAGAGCGGCTTTCGACGTTTGTCGAATATTGGCTGAAAAAAGCGCGACGGACGCGTAAATCGGACGGGGACGATGGTAAACCGTGTAACGGAAATTCGTCGAATTTTGACGAATATTGTCGCGTCAGCTCGGTGTCGTCGTTCGCCGGCGTATTTTCGGCCGTCCAAGGGCCGACGGTTGCCGCGTTAATTGGCCGTAAACTTTGGAACGAAATCCGCGCCCGTTACGAAATTCCCGAGCGCCAGTGGTCGGTTTAAGAACGTCGTTACAGGGACTGTTGCCGGATAAATCCCGGCGGCCGTGTTTTCGACGGTGCGCGTACTCGCGGACGCGGTCGGCCAATACCGTTCGCGCCATCTGTACGAGCTCCGCGCGAACGTCGGCGATTCCGCTCGTGCGCGGTGTTTGTCACGGCGCCAGACCAACGACGTAACTACGGAGGAGGATACCCCAAATGTTCGTCTCGTTTGCGCGCACGTTAGGTCCGAAATACGTCATTTGCGACGGACGTAGTACTTTACGAACGTATCGGTATCGGAAAATTGAAAACGTTCCAATAACGTAATTCGCCCCCTCACATTCCGCCGTATTCGTCGCGATGTTTTAGGTACGCGTCATTACGGCCGGAAACTTCGAAACGCCCCCGGCGACTTTACGGAGTGATTGAAATTCGGCCGGATCGAATGGCCAACGGTCGGCCACAAGCGTTAGCGAACCGAACGTATTCGACGCCGGATTAGTCGTTTTTGACCGTTCTAAAAATGATCTAAAACGTAATTTCGTCAACGAGTTTTGTACGAACTAACGTTTGTCGTACGAACCGCGCCGAACGTGGCCCGTCTCCGACGTTTACGATCGGAAAAATACCTCGTCCTCCTCACCGGTACTTCGATTATTTCCATCCGTCGTCTGAAAAAGTCCGAGGATACGTTGCTCGGCCCGGCTACCCCCGAACGCGTTTCGTCCCGCGGCCACGTGGTGTCATCGGGCACACGAACGAAAATCGAAAACAATCGTTTCGCCGGTCTACAACAACCCGGTTACGCAAAACCGCGTTCTTACGTTCCGTCGCCCCGAAAGGTACACGTTCGGGCGCCGTATCGCGGTGTAATCAAGTCCCCGGACCCTTATCCGTCACAGGTCCTCCTCCGTTCGTGTTCACGGACCCTTCGCCGTTCGCGAACGGTTTTTTTTTTACTGCGAAATAATCGCTCGAATTACGTCGCACCGCGGAGGGATATTCGGGTAGACGGAACACCGGCGTTTAGCTACCGACATTTTCGTTAATTAATCGTTTTCGTTTTTATAAAATCGGAATTTCGCGCTACACACGCCGAATCGTCTCCGGACACTAATCGTCTGGGCACTCGTCGAAAAACGCGTCGCGAACCGTCCCAAAATTAATATTCCGTCGCCACGAAGCCGGTAGAGAAACCAGCGAAGGCCCCCGAAAATTTACGTACGACGGGCGTACGATTACGGGTCGTGAGGGGCCGGTACGAACACAAAAACGACGACGACGACGACGACGACGACAAATTTCCCTCCGCGTGCCGAGCGGAGTCACCCGAGAACGCCTTCGAAGAGACGACCGTAGTTTATGTTCGCGTTATTATTTACGACCGTTTTTTTATTCGATCTTTTCGTGCGATTCGCGATTTTTTCGCGTTTAATTTATAACGACAAACGGCGCGCGAGCGGGCGGCACGGTGCTCGGACGAAAACAATGGAGCCTTACGCAACCGGAGAAAAAGAGAGAGAGAGACAGACCAATAAACTATTATAATGCACGCGCGCGCGTAAATATACATATATATATATATATATTTATACGTTATAGGTACGGGTCGTCGACGGGCCGGCGAACGGCGGATCACAAATCATCGTGTGACGCGGACATCGAGAGCTAGCTAGCCGCTCCGCCGTCCGTCGGTCCCGGATAATATACTTACCCCCCGCGCCCGGTTATACCCGTTCCCGTTTATATTATAACGATAATATTGTATTACTATATTATTATTATTATTATTATTATATGGAAGAGAGACGGTTTTTACAATACTCGGCTACGACTTGGCGTAGTATATACGACACACGCGCGCGCGCTCGACGGCCAAGCGTCATAAATTATTTTCGCCGCGATACGCGCGTAATATAAAACGTTTTATAATAATAGTACGTTCGTCGTACGTTTCGAATTTTTCCTACGCGTATTTTTCCCCCATCTCACTCTCTTTCTACACTTTTCGCGCGTTCTCCAGAGTATCTCGGCGCGGGCGACAAAAAATAAATCGTCGTACTCGTCTGTCCGAGTGTCGGCTGCGACGTTGCCCCGTCCGGTTCGATATCGCGCTACGTCGGAAAAACGTTTTCACTAGAACCCGTAGTCGTATTTCGGTGTTCCTCAGGCCTGCCCGCAGATCGCACACCGTGCCGCGGCCAACGAGAAGATCACCGATTATTAAACGAAACGCGACGAAACGGACGAACGAATACGCGAAGCGTAACTGGCAAACACGTCGTTGTCGAAACGCCACTATTCATTCCGCGCCCTTTTCGATACGCGCCCGAACGGGACAACCGCTAACGGGTTTCCAATACGAATTCGATTGTGAAAAAGCGACGATAATCGGTGACCGCCGAATACGTAATACACCGGTCGAAACGCCGGACGCGAATTCGCCAATTACACCGTACGGAACGAAAGACGTACTGCCCCTAAAAGACGCGGGCGCTTCCGTTTCGTACGTAATCAGCCGCGCGATGACGGTCGTTCGTCCGTCGTCAGGTCGAAACGCCGATCACGTGTCGTCCGTGGCGATACGGGGCACAAAGGGACGGCAGCGGCGCGCCGGAAATTCGAACGAAATAATCCGACGGAACCGCGTTCAACGAAATCGGCGGGTTCGGCGCGGCCGTGATCAACGCGTACGGAACGATCCCGAAGTAAATGTATACGCGTACGTCTACGTACACACGAATACGTAATCGAAAAAAGGGCTCGCTTATTTAATTGGTCCGAAAGGGTTTTCCGTCGTGTGTGTGTGTGTAAAGGGGAAAACGCGCGTGCGGTTTCGAATCAAAGCGGAGGACCGCCCGAGTATAACCGTTAATTGTATCCTGCGCGGTGAAGTATGTAGAGACCGCCGAGTACAAAGTGATTACGCGAATCTCGGTACGCTTCAAACGCGACCGTCCGGAAAAAGTCGCGTATCGTTATTGTATTATTCGTACGGTGTCTACGGGTACGGTCGTCGGATGGGCACAAAAGACTCGGCGGCGGCCGGTTAGTGTTTCGGGCGACAATGGCGCAACCGTAGATTTTCGTACGCGCGACCGGAACTGGAAATCCGGGGATACGTCTCGGCGGCGCGCTCTTCGCGGGCCCGTCCACTTTGCATAAATAATTATTCCTGTCGTCGACGCGGAAATCACCCGCCCCGCGCCGCCACCCTCCTCCCCATCATCCTTCCCCCGGGCACTAGCAACAAATGTGCGCCCTACACCACTGTCCCTTCCATCCACAGACATTCCGTCTAATTAGAAGCTATTTTCCTTTGAAAGTTGAACGCGCCTCCTCCCCACCCGTCCATCCACTGCGCTGCGCCGACCGTTTTATTTCCGAGAGATTATGAAGCGCGTTCCGTCAAAGTGGTCGTTGCGTCTGTCGCGTTTCGGAAAAAATCGGACCGAACGAAAACTCTTTACTTTATCTCCCCGTCCCCCCCCCCCAAAAAAAAAAAAAAAATCGTAAAATGATAAACGAAAAGAAATTTTGGTAAAAATAAAATACAATTTGTTATTAATTGGACGCGAGACGTGCGCTTGTTTTCGATCAACAACTTCGTTAATGTCCGCATCGTCGACGATTAATCCCGAAACGTTCGACGCTACGTTAGGAAATTTGGTTTTTACCGCAACCGCGGTCGAAAATCCCACTCGCGATTACACACGAAGAACTGAACGAAAGTAGCGTCTCTGCAGTATGGACGGGAAACGTTTAACTCGTTTTAAACGAATTGCCTTCGAACACATCGATTCATAACATTTCGGTTCGTACTGATAACTCGTTCGTCGTGTTGTGAACGTAACTCATCACGTGCTCACACACATCCTCTCGGATATTATTTAATCGCTGTTCCCATTTCGATACTTTTGGCGGTCGTATCCTATCGGATCGAAATGCCCGCTAAAACGAGTAGGAATCGTTTGTACAGTAATCGAACGATTAATTAATTTTCATTTGGAAAAATGCCTTAGGAAGGAACAGAGTACGTTTTTTACGAATTCCGGTATTCCCGAAAATTTAGACGTTCCTAATTTACGATCGTAACGTGTAAAATGTAAGTTATCCCGTACGTTATTTAAAAAAAAAAAACCAATTAAATTTATAAAACGTTCGAACTTAAGACGATAATTTTGTAGTCGTAAATCGGAAACGTCGACGACGTAGTCTCCCGAGAACTTATAAGTTAACCACGGTCTCAGCTACCCGACCACAAAGAATAAAACTAAAAGTCCGGTCGCGGTCGTAGAATGTAGCGGCTCTTCTACCGCGGTCGTCAACCCGGCGGCGTCCTTTCAGTTTTTCATTAAACCGTGCGCTACATAATTTCGCGCTTACCGCGCCTGACGAATTACAAACGGAAAAAATTCCCCGCGTATATTGCTACAACTGGGCGCCGAAAGACGTCTAACGTCGCGGTAAACGCTTTCTAAATAATAATAATAATAATAAAAAAAATAGCGGCAGGCCTGTACGAAATTTAATCTCGTCTTATGAATACGAATCCGCGATTATTTTCTAAATAATTTTACATATTTTACGGCCGTGCGCCCGGTAAATTGTAGCTTTTTACAACGTCCGGCGTCACGCGGAATCAAAAACGTTCGTTTCCATAATATCGGTCGTGATAGTTTTCATTTTTTTCGAAAAATTCCCATTCGTATATTCCGCGCGTTTTTTTTTTTTTTGTAATTACTATTACGTTTTTTTCGTGGCGAACATTTTTATCGTATGGCCGACGACCTCAACACGCAGCGAATCGCGTCAAGTCGGTCCATAATTCGATAGAATTTTTCGATTTTCTCGTTAATTTTATGGAGCGCGCGGAAAATCCGTGAAACGAAAATGAGAGAAAACGGTCGTCGGCGATTGTTTTATTTGAAATTGCAAATAACGTTTTTACGCGAGCGATGACTATGTATAATATTTTGACGAGGTTCGTAAAAAAAAAAAAAAATGGAAAAATTGTTCGTCGCGGCAATGTTTAAGCGCGCGAAATTCGAGCGTCGTCGACGAACTACGACGAACGGTAAACACGGTACACGCTCGGGATCGTTTTTTGGACAGCAAATTGCGAATAACTGTTCGATCCACTGGCGTCGGCGAATCCGGCAACCGCGTCTGGGTATTTCCAAATTCCGCGCTACGTTTACCGAAAATGGTTTCGTTCGACTCGAACGACAATCGAATGTTTTCCGTGGTCGTATGACGCACAATGACCCGTCATACTTCGTCGGGAACAATGTACGGAAACGTACGTCGACAACGAAAAACGCCACTCGTACGTATTAAACGGACCACCGGTTTTTCTACCCGATTATTGTGTTTGGCGATTTTTAGAATTTATCGACGCGCGTAAGTCGTGTATAACCTTTCTCGATTTTCCCATATATATATATATATGTTACGAACTATGTTCGAAGCTTGGGGTCCGCGAACGTAGAACGGACGAAACAATAATCGCCACCTTTCATTTTCAGAATAAGAACAACGCACCGGGCTCGAACGTCCGAATGATCATTGGAAAAACTCCTTCCCACCACCGCGCTATCGAACGCCGAACGTTCCGCGATCGGATATTCAATTATCGGTCGATATTCGTCGTTACGAAGACAACATCCGCGCGGCAATTACGCGGAGTACCAAAATATCGTACACGCCGCCGGCCAATGGACGGGAGACGTGCCCGCGTACGGTCCGATTTCAGTCCGAAAATGGTACAGACGTCGCGGATAGTGCGCCGCCGCCGGCCCGAGTGCCGAGTACGGTATCGCGAGTTTTACGGTATACAGCGCGTTACGTTCGTACGAGATAACGTTTTCCGTAGTATTCTCTAGTAAATCGGCCGGCGGGCGCGAACGTTTTCGAATCGACGGGCGAATTGTTGGGCGCGCCGCCCGGGCGGACGAACGTCGAAGGAATGGCCCGTTTATTTTCGCCGTCACGAGCGGAAACAAAAGGGAAAACCGCTCGTCCGCCGTATACGAGAGTCAATCGGCCTGATTACGAACGTCCCCGAACTGTTTGCGTTCGGAATAAAAGCGATTGCTTGATTTTTATTTTGTTTGCGTTAACCTTTCGCCGGGGCCTATTTATTTATTTTGGCGGCGGCGGCGGCGGCGGCGGCGGATGGCCGGGCGCGTTGGCGGTGGAAAACGGTAAACAATTCGTTTTTCGAACGAAATCGGTGTACGATCGAGCGTAATCGTTTTCATTAAAACGAGATAGCGGCTGTAAGTCGTCGGCTTCGGGCCGGCAAAATCGATTTTGCGTCCGATCGTTACCGGCGACACGGGGTTATGTTCTTACGAAAGAAGTTATTTTTACTTAAACGCCGTCGTCCGTCGGGATAATAATTCGGCGCGTTTTCCGTCGTTTTTTTTTTATATTTGATCGTTTCGCCGATATAATTACTGGAATTTCGCGGTCCGGCGCGTCCGTTAGCCACTCGGCCGAAATGCGTTTTTTTCATTACGTCGCTACGTCGCGCCTTTGCCCAAAACCAAAAAGCCTGTTTCGTAGATGTCTCGTCGGTCGTCTTGTTTTTTTCGTTTCGAAAATTCCAATACCGATTTCGCGGCGCGTTGTTCGTGTACCGACACGACGACGACAAGGTCGTAATTCCGGCTCTCGGCTATTCCGTCGGAAACAAAACCACGGAACGCGCGTGTAATATATAAAAAACGCTCCGTGTTTACCGCGCTATATATATATATCGTTAATTTTTACGGTAACGGGTAACGAGAAAATATCAAATCGACCGAACCCGAGAAATCGGAATCGTACATAAACGAAACCCGATTTCGGCGCGTTACGAACGCGCGCGCGTCGTCGGGACCGAGCGTAATTTATTTTAATGCGTCTTCCGTTCGAAACGGCCGCGAACGTACGTGTATTCGTTCCGGCGTGAGCGCGTTTGGTTTTACGGTGCCGATAAATTACGGGTGCCTCCGTAGGGTAACAACCGTGCGCCGGCCGCGTTCGGAAATCTATAAACTCGCGCGGATCGAAATAAATTAAATGAAGACGTTAAACGGCCGGACGGCGGGAAAGTGCGTATAAAAAAATAATATTCAAAACAGATACGGGCCATGCGCGAACGATTCGACGAATAAAATATCGGCCGTTCGCGTATACGTTTGTATTATTATTATTATTATGATCGTGGCCGCGCCGGCCGATGTCGACGTTTAATACGAGGCAAAATTATCGTCACATCTAAGTCGTTTTGTTTACGTAGTCGTATTAAACGATTTTATCGTCCGGCCCGGTCGCCGATCACGGCTTAATTAAACGCGCGTCTCCGTCGTCGTCTAACTCGTTTCACATAATCGTCCACGACCACGTTTTCACTACGAATTTCGCCGCCAGAAACCTAACCGGCCCGTTTTGGAACCGGCCGGCGTGCGCCTCTATCCGTCGGGGCCTATCGAAAACGGCCAAATGGACGATAACGACGACGACCGTCGAAACACGAAAAAACGTGGCCGACCTTTACGATACGGAAAATGGTGGACTCGAATAGACCAAATGATACGGAAGGTGTAACGAAATCGTCGCGACGTCCGTTCTGTCGACCACCGATCGATTTCGATCGGAGATTTCAACGGTCACGTTCGCTCGGTGACGTCGGGTACGTCGTCAGTACGGCCACTAGCGAGAATTTTCACTCGTCGCGGTAAATAATAATATCGTCCCGAAATTGCGACCGTCGTGGAATTACGCGCAGTGTTCCGCGAAAACGACGCGCGAACGTTGTCCGATCGATAAACGTGGGACGGCGGCCGCCTACTAACCCCGGAGGATCAAAGGACCGCGGGGGTACGGCTGCAGGAATTCCGTAATTATGTACGAAACGCGTCCCGATGGGCGGAGGGGTGTGTAGGGATCGCGCGGAATTTCCCGGATTGTTACGCGCGAAATCGGGCACAAAGTCCGTCTTTTATTCTCCCCCCCCAACACCCACCCACCACCGGGGGAACTTATCCGTCTACGGATTTCCAGTATATAAGGTACACGCGTATATAACTGAACGGTACGGCGCGTGTCGCGAGTAGCGGCGACGCGAACGGGACCGTCCGTTTCTGTCAGAGCGTTTTTACGACTCCGGGCGAGAACCGATAAACGCCGACACGTTGCGTAGGTACACACGCCCGTTGTGCCGGGTCGTCGTTCGAATTGCTCACAAGTTTCGTACGCGGCGTCGGTAACATAAACGCGCACGCACACACCGCTCACACGTACGTATACACGACCGATACTCCCCGGCGACGATAATTTGCATACGCGGACGGGCGCGCGCGTACGTCGATATTATCTCGTAATATATTCGACCCGATCGCGGCTTTCAATGTAATTAAATTTTACGAAAACGAAAAACACCGCCGACGTCTCTGTATGCCCGCCGCTCGTGTTACAGTCGCGCGTTTTTTTTGTTTTTTTTTTGGTATTCGCGCGTTATCCAATTCTCTCGGTTCGGAGTACACGCGTCACCGCCGAATTTTCGCCCACTTTCAATCATCACGCCAATTCCATTTAACTCTTCGACGAAAATTCCAGACAACGACGTAATTGAATACGAATTTCTCTCGGAAATTTATATATATATATATATACGGTATAAAAGATACCGCGAGAATTTCGCGAGTTTTATATTTCGAAATTACGAAAACGCGTGTCTAAACATTTTCGGATAACTAATCGGTACGTCTGAAACGTTTACCACGAGCGGTCAATGAAATACGAATTGTCGCGGAATGTCCCCGTTGTGGATAATTTAACGAGTAAACGCGATTATACACTTCGTAAATGGCGCGCGGTAACCGTTTTCGTTTCGACTAGGGAAATCAAAACACGTACGAAACGCGAGAAACTACTCGCGGCAAAGCGAAAACCCGTCACCGTACGCGAGGGTAGCTGGAATTATAAAAATTCGACGCGAATATAGCCGAATACATCCGGCGGCCATTTTGTTGGCGAGAGGACAGAGCGCGGACTACGGCTAAATGTCCCGCGTCCTAGACAACTTAAATGTCCCCTCGGTGCCTGCACGGACACGTAACATTTTGCGGAATATCGGAATATCGACGACGACGCGAAATAACGTGTATTCGAATTTCGGGAGGAATTGGCAGATTTTTTTTTTTTTGGTGGAATTTGGTCGACCCGGAATACGCGTTTGACGGAACGTTTGTATCGGAATTTAAACAATTACGCGGATTCGGTGACGCGCGTAAGCTTATTACCAGATGGGCGCGATCGATTTATGTAATTTCGACACGCGCGTGGATCGCGAAATATTCGCGTAAATCAAAACGTATAGGAGAATTCGTCGAGAATTAAACGCGACTACCGAATTGGCGCACGTGGACGGGCGTGGTACGGATTCGTAGTAGTCGTTCGAGCTCGGGCGAATGAATGCTAAACAATTTCCCCGCGCGTACTAGGCCCGAATAAAGAGTCCGAAGTCAGATTCGTTTTTTAATACCGCCGGCGAACAATAATATCGGTCGAGGTTTTCCCGTGGCCGAAATGAGCGCAAATCCATCCCGTAGGCCAAAACATTAATTTGGTTGTGTACATTAAAAAAAAAGCGGCGAAAAAAAAACTCGTCCCTCCCCACCGAGTCTCGAAAGGCTCAACCGGTGCAGAAGACCCTTTGGACTCGATTCGCATATTGCCTTTATAAAGGTCGGAAGGGAAAAGCCATTATCATTCGGTCGTGCAGAAAAACAGAGCGCTCGGTATTTTTTTTTCGTTTTAATCAAAAAAAAAAGAAAAAACAACGTGTAGCACGGCCTGTGTCGGAATCCAAATTAAAACCGTGTATACATTAAATTCGAACTCAAAAAAAAGCGTAACGTTAATATTTATTAATGGAAAAGTTCGTTTTTCGGATTTAACGGCGGGCGGGACGAATAACTGGGGAAAAAAAAATCCGGGCGAATCGGACCTCGCAATAATGATAAATCCGCGAAATTAATGGAGTTCGCCGCCGACCTGAATCTTTTCACGGTCCGTCGATCGCCGCCGTACGATATTATCCTTTCCGCGACGGAACGTTCCGGGAATTACTTTTTTCCCCTTTCTTGGCGTATCGATCGGATCGAAACAAACCGAAACATTACCGCGGCGTTCGCGCGGCCATTTAAAACGCGAATAACGAACGAATTAATGGGAAAAAACCCGTCGTCACCGTCGCCGCCGCCGCCACGTTCTACGGCGAAACGGTCCGTTTCCCGCGTTCGATATTTACGACGCTGTCCCGAACGATCGCGTGGGTTAGGATACGGGCGTGTGCGTGTACCGTCCGTGTACACTTTCGTTTCGAAACTTACCGTAAAAAGTGGCCCGGACGACAACGATAATAATACGTTGGCGATTCCGCCGTATAATAATAATAACACGTAATCTATTTTCCCGCGTATACGCAGTTATATATACCGAGTAAGCGGTGTAGAATCGTATACCGCGGTTTGTTGCTGAATGGGCGACCATTATGGTTGTCAAAGTTTCGGGGTTGGGTTTCGCGCGATCGTACGTTACGCCGGCAATTATTAAAAGTTTTCCGCGGAGATCGTTCGGGCATTCGGGACACTCGCCGCCGTTCGTTTCGAGGGACGGCGTTGTTTCGCGTCGGTTCGTGGTACGTTGGTTTTTTGTTTGTATTTCGGACGAACGCCGGGAACGTATTGTCCCGTAACGCTTTTACCGCGGACGCCGGGGTACGTAATTACTCCTATATCGCGTCATTTACGTCGAATACGTTTCCCCCCGCCTCGTCACTCGTTCCTAATCGTTAACGTCCCGTTAGTGTACCGAGTAATTTCGTTTGCGCCGCGCGGCCTCCCGTCGGAACGGTCGAATTGACGGCCCCCCCCCACCGACACTGGCGAGCCGGTTTCGGATTTTCGAAAAAAATACTTAACGACGATGGTTTCGGGTTGAGGCCGGCCGAAAAAACGCCCAACCTATCCGCTTTTCCGGATCAACGGGCGTTCGTGGTCGCCGCCATTGTCCGAGTATACCCGCCCGTTTGTCGTACGTCCGCGGCTATCGGTCGCAGTTTTCCAAAAACCGAATCGCCGGCCATAGCGTACGTCTGTCGGCGCGGGCGAACGCGCGTGTACGTAACCCTCGGCAATCCAATAACGACGCGACGCGTGACGGTGGCGGCGTTATAATTGCAACAAAAGCGATCGAGGCCTCCGGGGCTCGTCAGAGCGGTTCGTTAGAACAATAATAATAATAATACGCGGGAACTTTGAATCCGCTAATTTCCCTTGCGATCGCGTGCTCGCCCGGCACCTTCGCGCCCGGTTGATTATTACCGCGCCGCGAAAGGGTCGACGACGGTTGATTACGACCATGACGGGGGACCTTTGAATAATCATAAATCCCCTAGTTACGACGCGTCTCGTTACGCGCTTTACGCAACCTATACAGCGGACGCGTGTAATAACCCTAATAACGCGAGACGCATTACCATATGAATTCCTGGGCGGCTTCGGTTATTTAAACGTCGGTCGAATATTGTACGCGCGAGGCATATATATTGTTCGCCGTCGGACGCGTTGGGTCGAACCGGGAGCGTGTACGTTTTTACCGTAACCTTTCGCCAATATGGTCGGAACATAGTGTACAGGAGCTAATGCGTTTTGTCCGACACGGTAGTCCGTCGTCTCGTTTAGCGGCGGTCGAAAAAGTGGGAAAATAGAAAGAAAGTGACGTACCGGTAGTGAAACGCTACATTCGTTGGGCTTTACGGTTTTTGTTTTGTCGATTTCGAATTCGATTGTACGCGGCCGACGTTATTCGCGCGGAAACGACGGACCGTTCGTTCGGCTAAAATCGACGTTCCGTCAATGGGTGATGGGGGGGAGGAAGGTCTGTGGACCGACGCTGAATACGTTCGGGGGCACCGGTCGCGTTCGCCGCGACCCAACGGCCGTGACCAGACCGACGCCGCCGGTTTTCATTGTCGACGATTACATAAATAACGTTACGTTACGAACGCCGAGTGGCCATCTCCGATAACGTTCGAAATCCGTCGGAAACAGCGCGTGCGCGCGTACCTATCCGTCGGCCGTGGTGTAAAACGATTCGACGGAGAGTTTCTAACGTCCGGGAGGCCATGGCCACGGGATCGCGAAATAAATTATTCGCGAAAGGTACGCCCGTTTGACACGAACCATTTGTCTAGCCGGCCGTTTGTAACGTATCAAACATAGACACTATTAAATACTTTAAGTCTGCTGGGTCCTTCATTTAGATTCTTCCGTATTTTATTTTATTATTAATACTATTATTATTATCATTATTTTTTTCTTTTTCTCTCGTATATTGTATATCGTCTAATTGTAATAATTGTCGAGCTATATTAATGTAATATTGGAAGCTAATAAAACAAAAAAAAAACGTATCAATAACGATGATAATTCGTCGTCCAGACGCCCGTGTACCGTACAAGACACGGACGGGCAAACCACAGGCGGTCGTAGTGAGAGCACGAGAATTTCCGAGACGAATAGGGAAGCGTTTCTCTGGTAAACGATCACCGAATCGTACGCGCACCTATTGTACGCACCCGTACGCGCGGTGTACGAATATCCGTTCAATTTCATTACGACGTCTTATTTTCGTGTTATGTTTTTCGTCGAAAGTGTGGGCACGCGTATGTGTGTGTGTGTGTGTGTGTGTGTGTACACGGTCGTAGCCATGTCGTCGGTACGTAATATTTATTGCCGGGACGAAAAACGCGGAGTACGTTGAGATATATATTTCGTCCCCCGAAACCGTTAGTTTAATATTATTTTTCGTATAACTTCCTACGACGTACGCATCCGTAGACGCAATCACGTTGATCCAATTTTAGTGACTGTATCTTCAATCTATATATCCCCGCGGTGCGCGTACGGTACATTATAATAGTATAACGCGCGTGCGTGCGTGCGTGTAACAGGCGCCGTCGGGTAATAATCGTTTTAAATCAGAGGACGCGCTCGGAATTACCATAAACGAAAATAACGACTCGGAGACGTTCGAACGGATACATATATATATATATAACGATTTAAAATTGTATCGGAACGATTCGGGGTCGCGATTGTTATTCTTATTCCGCCGGCGCAGTCGGATCCCAACAGGTTTACGGCGACACGAAGAACCGGACGCGCCGACGTACCGTACCATATAGATTTCGTCGGAACGTGAATTTCCGAAAGAATCGAACGAACCTCGCCGACTATTACGTCGCGCGATTATTAAAAACTTATTGTAATTATATTGTTATTATCAGTCGGTTGTTCGACAAAACGGACGTACGTCGACGAATTCGTGTAGCCAAACGTGTTTCCCGAACGTTTATTCCGCGCTCGCGAATATCGTTGTCAACTACGACGGCGCGAAAACGTATTCGAAACGTCCCGCGACTAATTATATTACGTCTATGTTATGGTCCGCTGACGGTAGCGCGTAACGTAATGGCCGTCTACAACGGACTCTAAAAGACCGACGAGAACCGTAAATTTTACCGGTTCGAAGCGCGCGTGTTCGTCGCGTCGCAATTTTGGCGCAAACAAATACGGACACGGCGAACAACCGCGTACGGCGATATTTGTTCGAATCGTAGCGAGATTTTCGTATGGCATTCGCCGTGAGTCACTACCGGATGACGACGTCCTTTCGCTTTCAAATAATGACGAGAACGCGGGACTCGTGAGCGTCGTTTTGTCCGTTAATCGGCGATTATCCGTTGAGATGTCGTCGGAACGACCGACAATTAATGTTGTCCGCGACGTTTTGAACGCGAAATTTTCGGTAAGATAAACACGGGCGCTCGAACGATTTTCGAAAAAAATACGACGGACGCGCCCAACATCGTACCGATTGGTACCCCCCCCCTCGCGCTACACGGTAGTGCCCCCGTGTGTCCTTCGTTATTGATCACCCAGACCCCCTCAAGGAACTCACCTTGTCGCGGTGAGGGGGCTTGAGCGGAGATCCCCTTGTGGGATCTTCTGACCAAGAGTTCCGATTGGCCATGGATCAGAGGGCAAACGTACATAGGTCGAAGACCAAGCGTCTAAAAAGACGAGGGTTAATAAAATATGATAAGTACTCGGATTAAGGAAAAATTAGCCTAGATATGGGCAAAAAAGTACTTGGAAGGTTTGTTGTATGTTCTACAAGCTTGTAGCTTGCTCTACGAATCATACGTGGACCAAGAAAATAGAGCTTAGATATGGGCGAAGGCGTGATAGTTATAATGGTTAAATATTTTGGAAAACGGAATTTTGGATGAAATTGGGAGCCTTTTAGACAAATAGACTGTATTTGGATATTAAGCGTCTTTGGTTTATGGAATTTATCCCGGTTTTTTGGTTTGTTGGGGCCCACAAATGGCCAGAATACCGGGAGGCTAGTTCGGTAATAAGAGCGACCCGGGTTGTTCCACCGATGTCAGCCATTTATAAACCTAGTCGGTACCATGGGAGTGGAGAGCCCTATGGAGCTTCCATAATAGGGTACGGATCGCTACGAGTATTTTCGGTGCTGGTGATCCTTACTGGACGACCCATGATTTCGGTCATGTGCCACGGTGCACCTTGAATAGTGCCAAGCGCTAATGTAAAGGTGCGTCGGGGTAAAAGGGCTTGCCCCTAAAAGCCTTGGGAAACACGTGGTCACCCAATTATTAGTGATAAAACCGCTCGGTTACTGTTTATCGCCAGATAGACGAGGTATCCTCACCGCGTCGACATTTCGTCGTTTAAAAAACTACCGCGTGACAGAAAACGAGCGTTTCAATGAAGCGTAAAGTACGCCGTTGTCGAAAACACCGTTTCGGAATACGATTTCTCCCGAGCGACCGTGAGCGTCTTACGAGCGAAATTCTTTCGGGTCTCATCACCCGGGAACTTACCGAACGCGCACCGTGTACAACACACCGGCGAACATGACGAACTCGGCATAAGGATCGGGCTGCGGTACGTTACGGTGCCCGGATTTTCCGTCGAAAACGCGAGTAGAACGCGCGCGTATTGGATAAACGGAACAATTCGGCGACCGTGTCCGACGGAACGAGTCGTTTCGACGACGTCCCGCGGTCGTTAAAATAATTGAAACGAACGGCGAGTTGGCGAACGCGCGTAGTCCGGCGGATAATGGCCCGCCGTTACCCGCGCGCATACCGCCGTATACCACACCGGTACCAGGTGACCCTTGTTATAAACGGACGTGACGGCTTCATTATACGTATTCGCGACCCTTACGCGCGCGCCGCAACCCTTTCGCGTAATAATAACGGGCCGCGTCACCGTGCCGGTCACTTAAAGCGCTATTAATTGTCGGACCGTACGGCGCGGCCGAGGGGTTCGTCGCAACAAGTGCGAAGAGCGCGCGGAGCGGTGGCTCCGCTAACGCCGGGTAAATGAATTATACGTATAATACGAGGGCGAATAATAATCGGTCGGACGGGAGGACGGTCGTTATGAATCGGAATTCGAATATCGCGGCGACGAATATAAACCGTTCGCGCGTCGGTACGTGTCGGCGTGGTAAATTAAACGCGACGCGTGTGTATGACGACGAAACGGACGAATCGGGTCGACGATGGCGCGGACGTTCCCCGGGTGAGTGGCGGAGGGGGTGGGGTGACCAGTACCCGACGAATTTGCCTACAAATACACACACACACATATGTTCACGCGCGAGCGTTTATTAGCTCCACCGCCCCTCCCTCCCGTATCACCGGTCGTTTATTGCCGGGTTCTCAGCAATTTTTCGAGAATGTCGAAAATTTACGTACTCGACCGCCGGTTGGCAAGGGATGGTAGGACGACGACGACGGGCCAACGTGCGTAGAGGAAAAAAAACGCATTAATAACCGTCCCGTTCCGTCACTCTCCTCCTTCCCGGGAAACGTGCGAGTGAGCGTGTATGTGTGTGTGTGTAATGGAATATATGCAGGTCGTCGTCGTCCGGGGCCATTTGTTAACGGGGCGGACGCGGAGCTCGTGTGACCACGGAGATACATTTAAGCGGACGCATTACGAAGACAGTGGGAATTTATCTTGCCCGCCGGGTCGGGAAAAACCGATGGCTAAGACGGCGAAAACGAAGGGACGAAGGGGAGGGACGGACGACAAGAGGGGAGGGTAAAGGACGACGGGACGTATATGCAAAAGGGCTCCCGGTTTAAGTGAGAATACTAAAGAGGCGCCCCGGGGACCAGATAAGCAAACGATATTGTATCAAATAAAAGGAGAAAAAGAAGAGAAAGACGAGAGGGAGAGAGAGTGAGAGAGAGAGAGAGAGAGCGTTATGGCGAGGGAGTGGGAGTGGAAGAAAAAGAAAGAAACGAAAGGAAACCACCCCCGCCACTATCGCCGTCCCTCCGTCACTTCGTTCGCCCGCCGCGGCCCGGTATCCCGGATTAGTTTTGGTCCCGCCATCATCCATCTATATGTATATGCGCGCCGCACTGTCCTAGAGATGAATAGTGGTGTCCTGACGTCATTACAATGCTACACTGTCGTCCCTTTAAAATGCCATTTCGGCGTAAGCCTTTCAGACCCACAACCGCCGCGCACAGCCTTCACATACGACCGTCGCCACTTCCACCGACACTACGCGTATATATATATATATTTTGTGTGTGTGTGTATCCTTTTCTTCGCGGCCGTTCTCGAACGTTTTTCTTCTTTTCTATCTTTTTTATTTTATTTTTTACCCTCGTTCGATCGTCTATATATATATACGCACATGCGCTCGTGTGTGTGTGTATAAAACAGCCCGAAAAAATAACCCTCATTATTACGTAATATCGTTATTATATAAAGACCATAAATCAATCACGAGCTTTACCGTTTAACCGGTGGCCGGGGGGGGAGGGTTGGTGGCAACAAAGCCGTCTCTTCTCTTCCGCCGTCGACGAGCCTCGTACGGCGACGCGCTACTGGTAATGTACAGCGCACGTCGTACGTATCTAATCCGCGTTAGCCGATCAACGAGAGGCGTTTCGGGAATTTTACGCACACGAGTATCGGCGAATATTCGCGCGATTTTCCCGAATAATATTTCGGCGGTTCGCGATGTCCCGGATGTTCGGTACGCGATTCGGAGGGAAATACGGGTGAGAACTTTTTTCTCGACGTTTCGGCGACGAAACCGCGTTTCGATAACAGTCGTACTTCTCGATTCACGTTCGAGCGGTTTTCTATTTTTTTTTTTTTTCGGAAAATCGGTATTTTTTTTTTAAAGTATTCCGACGGAAGGGGGAAACGCGAAGGAGGATGGTGGGGGGGTGGTATCCGTTAGTTTTACTCACCTGTCACGGATGTTACGAAACCAGCACCGTCTGGCCGATAGTAGCGCTGTTCGTCGTCCAGTAGTAAAAAAAATATAAAAAACACAAGCGAACCGAACGATACGGCACGATGGAAATCGAATTAATTACACCGAAACGGTAATAGTCGCGCGAGGGTCGGGGGAACACGTAAAGGGGTGGAATACAATGCAAATGTGTGTAAGACCGAACGTGTTTATGGGCTCTTTGTTTTTAAAGTGTGCTCGAGTGTTAACGAAACAAATAAATAAACGAATTATACAATAAAAGTGGTGAAAACGATGTAACGCGAGATAACGGGAACGACGTAAAACTATAGGGGTTTTAATGAATATAAAGTATAAAGAAGGCGGGGTTCGAAGAATATTAATGAGAGATTTGACGATATGAAAAAGGAATTTCGAATGAGCAATGGTTTAAAAGAACGGTTCGGAATATGAAGCGAGAAAAAGTTGTTTTATTACGCCGGGTCTCCCGGGCGCGAAGGTATTTAATACGTTCGTAAAAAATAACAAAATACACGATTATTAAAGCTGTTTTAACGGTAAATAAACTGCGGATGAACGTTTTTTTATTATACGTACGGGCGCGATTTCGAAAATACACTATCGCGGAGGATGGAGTTGGAGGGGGTATACTGTTTTCGCTTCGATTCGAACATTCGGGTGTACGCGGCAGTGTTCTCCGCGATGGGTGAGGGGACGGATTTCCGTTCGATTTCTACCGAAAATGATTAAAACGATATCGCGCGAGTATTCCGAACGACGGCGGCGTTGTAGTTGACCGACCGACCGGCCAACCGATCACCACCGCCGGCGTGTTTTTACGCGAGTACAGACGTTTACCCGTTTGGTTCTGTACGAACGTCGAGAACCATAGTCGGGACATTGTGTATTCATCGCGTAACCGAACGGAGTTCCGTCGGCCCGGGGAATTCGTGGCCGAAATAGCGCGTGCGATGCACGAGCCCGTAAACGGATTGTCCGGACGTTGTTGTGCCCGGGACAGGGGGTTGGGGGGTTGGTTGGACGCCGGGATCGGGCGGGGACGACGCGATAGTAATTATTATTATTATGATGGAAACGCGCCGAACGATATTCGTTGTCGTCGGGATCGTTAAAATTCCCGTCGCGGACATAGCGTATTGGCGGCCGGCCGAGGGACGGGACGACGTGCTTCCAGACGAAATAATTGCGTCGCCTCTGGCGATCGGTCGCGCGCGCGTGCATATATGTAGATGTATATATATATATGTATATGCATATACGTATATGTGTCGGGGAGATACGAGCGTTTAGGTCGTTATAATTACTATTATTATTATCGTTCGGTGGCAAAAGTCGTTGACGTGTGCGCGAACGGGGGAGGGCGAGAGAGACATAGTGGGGTTAGGAGTGACGGTGTTTAATGGAACTCGTGACTCGGTGTGACAACGAAGGGACTCGGCGTGACCGAACGTCACGTCGGGGACGGACAATGGATTCGGCGGCGGTGGTTAAACGGTCGCGCCCCCGACACGTTTTTCGCGTGTACACGACCGTAATACTTAGCGCCGTTCGTCTGTCCGTGTGTGTGTGTGTGTGTGTGTGTGTGTGTGTGTGTGTGTGTGTGTGTGTAGAATGACGATCGACAGGCACCATACGCGCGCTCAGGGTTTTCGCGAATTTCCGAAAATTTCGACGTTCGGCCGAATCGGTTTTTTTTTTATCGACGACGAGTGAAGAAACAAAATGGGAAAACGAACCGTGCACGTTCGAACAATAATCGCGTCACCGTGACTAGTTGTTCGTTTCCTGTCACGACGGTATAACATTCGACGGCGTTCTCCTTACGTCCGCGAACCCTTTGGTGGGTCGTCCAGGTTTTTTGCGTGGTCTAGACCAACGTAGGTTTCCGATTAACCACGAACACGGTAAGTCCGCAAAATAAGCGCCGTGTTTGGTCGCCGGTGACCGAAATTCTCGGTTACCGGGATATATTAATTTTTTTCCTCTTTTTATTAGAAAAAACAAAATTCTCTCGATGTATATAGGACGATTGTCGCTTCACGTTTCCCGGTCGTTTAATCAAATCGGATCGAAATACCGACGAAATGTAATAAACGATCGTATTCGTTGTACGTACACCGGTAAATATCGCCGAATAAATAATTTCGTTAATATACGGGAGGGGCCCGAACGTCCATCGCGTGCACTTGGAATTATACCGTTTTCTCGTCGTTGAATTTCAGTAATCCGCCGGACCCTCGACGAAATAATGACAACAGTAGTAATATTCGAAACGACTTCATAGTTGTAAAAAAAAAATAAATATACGTCGCGGTTTTTCCTCCGAACATTTTCGGCCACGGAAAGTTTCCGTTTTTTTTTACAATTACAACCATGGAAACCATATCGCGTGGGCAAATCGAGTTTTACGGAACGGTTGTAATTTCGGCGACCGTACTTGTTTCATTTACGTTATAATCGTCGTACGGACGAAGTTAGCGTTATTGTTACGAAATATAGTTTAACCGAAATTCCTCGCCGTCCGCGAAAACGTAAATAACGTGTACAATATTTGTTCGTTCGCGGGAACAAAAAACGGGCCTCTCTATTCCCGACAATGGCCGTGCGGAGTGCGGTGATTCGAAGCTGTTTGAATTATAAAAACCGTTATATTCGAGAGGCGGTGGGAAATAATGTTTTAATATTCGACGAAAGAAAATACGAAACGAACGGCGATTGTAAGCCGGCCGCTTTTGAAACCGCGAACACAATAAGACAAACCGAACGGGGGTCGCGTTACGGTCGGCCGAAACGCCGCGTTTGCCAATAAAACTACGAAACTCCTGGGCCGGCGGACCCAGTAGTAAACGTCGGAAGTAGCGACATTTTTTAAATGTTCGGGCGGTGGTCGCGCCGAAAAAAAAATTCGATATTTTCCCGCGTATTCCGTTTTTTTTTAGGCGACGGAACTTCGAACCCGTCGTTATTTATATTTTACCGAGTTAACGCCAAAGGTTAGAAGAAAGGCCGAACTTTTCGTTCAAATTTATGGTCAGATTTTTCATATATATACGTTATTTTTTTGTTTTATTTTCGAAACGGGCGTTTCACTCGTTCTTATCCGCTGTTGTGTGACTTTCGACTCGGACGTTTGGTTTATACAAATTACGTGCGCGTACGTGTTCCACGCGCCATTATTGTTTCCATCATCCCCCGATCACACGACGGTGTCACCGCTGAACGACAACGATAACGTAATTTCGGCCGGACGATTATTTTGTTTTTGCCTGGTCGACGATAATTCCGGATTTTGGGCTCGACGTTAAAACCACCCTCGGGGACCAATAAAACGACAACGGATACGACTGCGAACGATTCGAACGACTGACCATAAATTAGTTATTACGCTTCTGAGACGTCGTACGAGTGTATTGGGTTCGGTTATCTCCACGGTAAATTCCAACCCGCACGGATGGACGGACACGAATGCGCGGCGACGAAGTGACGGTATAGGCGTCTATGCGGTCGTCTATGCGCGCGGCGTGACGAAATCGCCGACGGAGCGAATTTGAACCGAAATAAGTGACATGACGACTCCCGCGATTTGTTGACGCCAACCACCGCCGGGAAATGTATTCGCGATTACGGTCATATTTAGGCCGTTCGACGGGTCAAGTTCATCGGGCGACGCAAATTTCGCTCCGTTCGACGGTAGCCCTCAGTTTCGGCCGCGAGTCGTCGCGTTAACCGTGCACGCGTACGTACGTCCGTCGCAAGAGAACCTCGTGGAGTCGCTACGATAAGGTTTAAATTTAAATCGATCCAAAAACAAACCGAACGCGATTTAGAAATCCCCTTCAACGAACGAACGAAACGGCACGAATATACACACACACACACACACAAATATACCACCGGTATTTACGAAGATTCGTGACCGTTTAACGACATCGTATCCGTTGTCCGTCCGGCCGGTGTTTCCGGCCTGTGACACCCGGCACTGCGCCGCCCGTGCGAGCGTATATATATAGTAGCGATACGGCGAGTACACGGAGGTGTATATATAATTGGTACAGTCGGTAATACGTTGGTATATACCATACACACACGCGCGCGCGCGCGTACTTACGGTAGATAGTGGGCGGATGAAAATAATTTGTATTTTTCCGCCGTGTGACGACAGCGCGGGTAATATGTGTACCCGCCGAACGGGCGACGATGTTTATCTCTCGTTCTGTCTCATCGTCCGCCTCTCGCTTGCTCTCTCTCACTCTTTAGTATTTTTTTTCACTCTTCCCACTAGCCTGTTTTACGTATACACGAACTTACACGCGCGCGCTCAAACACCGCGCTTGCGTACGGCGTGCGCACGTATGTGTGTGTGTGTGTGTGTGTGTGTGTCACTTGTCACCACCGACTGTGCACCAACATCAGAACCGGAACCCAAGCCCCTTGTTTAATTGGCGGCTGTTCCTTTGTTTGTAATTCTAGGTTTTTTTTTTACACGGTTTTAATATTATTATTTTTTTAAATTTTTTTTTTCTACCGCCCGTGTAATTTATATGGCACACCCCAGACCCAGCCCGTCACTCTTGGATAAACATTAAAACGTTTAAATGCTCATTGTTAAACACCGTTTTTGTTTTTTTGTTGGTTTGTTTGTTTGTTTTTCCCCGTTGTTGTACGTTCCGCATAGCCACGGTACATGACATTACGCGGATACGAAATAATAATAATAATAAATTTAATTTATACGCGCGGTGTACGACCGGGTGTTTAATAGCGAACAAATTCCGGAGTGTGTTTCGGGGAAAAAAACTGTTTTAGTTTTTATTATTATTGCTATTATTAATATTATTATTATTATTATTATTATTATTATTAAACGCCAAATCCGAGAAAACGCTCGACCGTCAAATACCTTGCAGACATACGTGCGCGAGAAAAAAGCACGCTCGAAAGTGTAATTACCTATTAAAGGGTCCGAAATTCTTAAAAAGCGACGTTTCATTAAAAAATTCCTTTCTGTCCCGTTGCATTTCTGGCGAATTATCGACGCGCGCGGCCCGAAGTTCTGACACACACACACACACACACACACACACACACACACACACACATACACGCGTCGGATCTCCGTGCAAAGTACATTTTCGGGTTCGGAATTTTCGAAACGTTTCTCTGGCCTTCGGAATACGTACTACTTATCTGACTTTGAGAAGTACCGCATTAACGCGTGTCCTTCTCGTCCCTCGGGTTCCGGACAACGTTCCCTGAAACGAACGGTTAATAAATTCGGAACGTCCCGTTTACCGAATTTCCTTATTACGACGAGCACGCACGCGCGTTAAAAATGTATTCGTTTCGGAAACCGACACGTTGTTAATGTACCGCGTGGTTAACATTCGATCGGAATAGACGCGATCGGGCGTCGGATATACGACTTTTATATAAACGTAAACGACCAAACACTCCGAGTTTCCTAGGTAAATTAACGCAAATTTCAGGATCGAAAGAATATTAACGCGCGAGCGTATTAAATACGACGCGGTGACGCGATGGTTTTCACGACGCGTTTTCGTACGGGGATTTTTACAAAAAATGATAAGAGTACGTTTAGTGGCGTACTTAGACCTGAATTTTTGTGGAAGTTAATTTTTAAATAAATAAATTTGATGACCCTAACGAAACAAGACACATTATAAACTTTAATAGATTAATCATTTTTAACGAACACGTTATATTATAACGTGCATTGAAATTTAAAAATATTTTAGGTTTTCGTTATTATTGACTAAAATTATACGCCTCGTAAGAAATTAATTTTTCCTAAAAATTTTCGGGGGTATTTTATTCCCCCTCCCACCGTTAGTTCTCCATTGAGTGCGTTTTCACGGTCGACACTACGTGTCGACCGTGAACTATAACGAATACGCGCGCCCGTGTAAATATCGCGCACGGAGTGGCGAATGGAGGAAGAACGTTCGCTTTTGGACGTTACTCGAACAACTCTACGTTTGGACAAACAACGCGTGTCGTCGATTGGAAATTTATCGAGTGGTCCGCTGGAAATAAAAACATGGAAACCCGAATACGTCATTACGTAAGCGACAAAACGCCGAGCGAGCGGTGCATGTAATCGATTAGACAACTACGGATTCGCCTCGAGTTTAGGTTATCGTGCCGTTTTCGACGAGGAAATGGATGTCGTTACACGTCCGAAACACATAACTAAACGAGCAACACGCGTATTACGAACGGCCGTCGTTCGTTTAGGAAAATAGCCGCGGACGATTTTCGTCGGTTTTTTCTTCTCGAATTAACCGTTTTGGTTTCCGGATTCTCGGGCGCGAATAATTGTCGAATATTCGACGTCGGGCGTCCGTATTTTAGGAGATGTCGAATTGTTTTACGTAAATCTATCGGCTTTCGTACCGGGTGGTGGTGGTTGGGGGGGTGGGTGGAAAGACACCGGAAACCGTCGATATGATTCGTCGTGTCCGTTAAATAGCGGCGAACGCGGTTGTCGGAAATCCGAACGTTCGACGCCGCTACGAATAATAACCGAATCGTTACCGAATACTTTCGGTTTACGCAGTTTTCGTATCCGTTTTAATACGCGTCCGTATAACGACGGTGCACGAATCGAATAACTCGCCTCATTGTCGTTTCGTATTAAATAAATCATCACGGGACCGACAATATTACGCGTACCGCTCGCGTCGATATATATTTATATACATATAGGTTGTACGTATCGTCGGCTCGCGGCGATCCGAAAAGGTTGACGAATTCGTCGCAATAGCGTTACCGTAATGGAATAATACGTCCGGGAATTACGTTATTAATATTCCAAGGGGCCCGTGGCATAATTGTCGTCCGGCGTACACCGCGTGCTCTGTCTATATAACGCGCGTATAAACGAATATGTGTGTACGCGATAAAAAAATTATGTACGAGTCTATACGCGCGCGCGCGTGTAAATACGTAGAAAACATTATATACACACGAATTTTACATAATGACAAAAAAACCTCACCGCGTTTAATTTTTGTTTAAGTAGATCGGAATCGCGCTGAAATTTAACGAACCACGGTCGGAACACTTGAAAGAAGCACGAGACCAGCCCGAAAATGAATGCCGTGGGAATATTGTACGTTTTAATACGTGATGAGCTTGTTAACGTTTTAATTTGTGAGCTCAGTCACCGCCGCCGCCGCTGTTGTTGTTGTCGTCGTCGTCGTTTCGTTATTATTATTATAATTCGTTTAGTAGTGGTAAATGAAATTACGCACGACAATAATAACGCGAACAAAGCGAACGATAAAAAAAACAACACGGACGTTACGACGAGCCAGACACGTAGTCTCCCGAGAAATCGCGGTCGACGTTCCTTGGAAAGATTTTCGACCCGGTCGTGCTTGGTGTTTCTCCTCCATTCATGATTCGTCGTCGTCGTCGTCGTCGTCCGTTAATCGCGGCGGTACGTGCGCTTCGTGTATTCGTCGAGTCCGTTGGCCGTCGGACGGACGAACAAGAACCGAACAGTCGCGAGTCCCTCTCCGTCGACCGGCCGTCGTTGTCGGCGCGAAATCATTTACGAAACTATCGAACGTGACGAAAATCGAACGCGCGCGCTCGAATAATTTACGCGGGAAAACGGACGCCGGTCGTTAAGCGATATTATTACCGACGCGTTTAAACGTACAAATCGCGAACGGCTAAACTCCCAACGTCGTCTCGATGTCAATTTGCCAGCCATATTATTAACTCCGTATTATTGACCGAGAATTAAGCCTACGATAGGTTAGTGTATACAGAACGGAACGGGAGAGCGTTCTACTCGACGGTCGTTTCCCGCGCCAAAATATTCCGTATCGCCTTTGTTTTATCTACCGAATCGATTATCGATTGTCGTCGGGCGGCAATCGAGAGGATACATTCGAAAATCGCCAATTCGTTTTCGTGAAAATCGGTCGAACAATAATACGAAAATCATTTCGTCGTTTTTCTTCCATGGAATATTCGTATTTGTCGTTAGAAACGCTGCGGAAGAACTTAAGACGTATTGATAAGCTCGTATCGATGGTGCTGGTGATGCTAAACGAGGAGGGACTCACTCGTATGACTTTCGTAACGCGGAAAAATGTTTAAAAGAACTTCGAAAAATCAAACGGACCGTATTGTCGTCACAAGAACTTCTTAAACGATTGTAATTGATATTTGATAACTAAACGTTCCACTCGTTAACGTTATTTTTCTAGTTATATATATATATATATATATATACACGTACTG